>LPNX010861895.1:97436-142384 GCA_001517045.1 Pseudotsuga menziesii
TTTGTGGGGTAGCAAGGTCCGTCAAAAGTATGCCGAGTGGGTACTCGTTGGATGTGGAATTTAATTCCGCATCCAAAAAGCTCTCTCGATCGAAATTTGAGTAAAAACACGGGGAGATATGTCAAAAATACAAATAAAAAAGTAGTTTTTTTCTTTTCTTCCTCCAAAATCAATAAATATTATTTTATTAATTCATTTTAGGAGGCCCATTTTGAGTTGAAATTTCCTCTAATGTATACCTCTGCAATCTCATATGGACCAAGCCAATGAGTTGTGAATTTGGCTTTGAAGTCTTTGAACTTTGAGTCAAACAATAGTGCCTAGTCACCGATGTGAAATTGCTTCTTTTTAATAAACTTGTCATGCCATTGAGCTCTCTGCTGTTGTATCAGAATATTGTGTTCTATGGCAGCCTGTCTCATCTCATCTAGTTGATTCAACTAAAGTATTCTTTTTTGCTGAGCCGTAGAAAGATCCATACCCAAATCTGCTACTAACTTGAAGGTATGAATTTGAAACTCTATAGGTAGGAGGACTTGCTTATCGTAAACAAGCTGATAAGGAGAAAAGCCAGTACTATTTTTCCAAGTGATCCGGTATGCCCATAAAGCTTCAGTAAGCTTAGCTGACCAATCCTTCCTATGCATCTGGACAGTTTTGGTGATGATTCCTTCTAAAGTCTTGTTTGTATATTCCACTTGGCCATTTGCTTGTGGATGGTAAGGGGTAGACTTTCTGTACTTAATCTTGTACTTTTCTGCTATCTCCTGCACTAGTTTGGAAGTAAACTGGGCACCTTGATCAATTACAATCTCTCTAGGCACCCCAAATCTGACAAATATCTCCTAAAAAGGAAAGTTTACCACGGTCTATTCTGTGGCTCTTGGTAATGGTTTGGCTTCTACCCACTTGGTGACGTAGTCTGTACATACCAAAATGTACTTCTTCCCTTGTGATGGTGGATGAATTGGACCAATGAAGTCAAGGGCCCACTTTTCAAATGGTTCAATGAGGATTTGTGGTTGGAGAGGCATTTCATCAGATCGGACTGGCCGTCCCATCCATTGACAAGTATCACAACTTCTAACATACCTCTTAGCATCTTTGAAAATAGAAGGCTAGTAATACCCCAAATTGAGTATCTTATATGCTGCTATTTTATCTACAAAATTGCCACCACACGGTTCATCATGACATGCTTTTAAAATATCTAAAACTTCATCTTGCCGCACACATCTCCTGATAATTAGATCATATCCTGTGTAAAAGAGATCACCATTAACCCATATATGCCTAGCATTTTGTTTAATAATCTTTTTCTTTTCTTTAGATGACATAGATGGTGGTAGTTGTCCTGATGATAAATAGTTAGCAATGTCAGCATACCAAGGAGTGATAATAGAAATTGCAAATAAGTGTACATCAGGAAAACTATCTGAAACAGGAACAACCTCACCAGTATTGTGTAAACGAGACAGGAAGTCTGCCACTTGATTTTCTCGTCCAGGTCGATCTAAAATAGTGATATTGAATTCCTGCATTAATAGTAACCATCTGGTTATCCTACCATTAGTGATAGATTTATTCATTAAATATCGTAAAGCTGAATGATCTATGTGGACAAAAATTTCGTAACCAGTAATGTAATGACCGAATTTGTTTACGGCATGAACCACCGCCAACATCTCCTTTTCAGTGACTGTATAATTCAATTTTGTAGGTGGCATATTTTTACTAATAAAATAGATAGCATAAGTCATGGTATGCTCTTTTTGTCCCAACGAGGCCCCTATTGCAGTAGCAGAGGCATCAGTAGAAATATGGAAAGGCAATGTCCAATTTGGTCCCCTTAAAATGGGAGCAGTTGAGAGCTTCTCTTTAATTGTCTGAAATGCAGATTGACAGTCAGTATCCCAATTAAAATGCACATCCTTTGAAAGCAATTTAAACAATGGGAGAGCTATCTTACTAAAATTTGCAATAAATCGACGATAATAGCCTGCATACCCTAAAAAGCTTCTTACATCTGTTTGAGTTGTTGGTTGAGATAAATTTTCAATGATTTGAATTTTAGCATGATCTACTTTTATTCCAGATGAAGAAATGTGATGTCCTAAAACTATCCCTTCAGTCATCATCATAAAACACTTTTCGTTACTAAGGGAAATATTTGAGTCAACACACCTTTTTAAAATTTTCTCCAGGTTTGCTAAGGAATCCTCAAAGGTACTTCCATACATAGAAAAATCATCCATGTAAATTTCAACACATTCATGAATTAGATCTGTAAAGATGGCCCAGACTGCCCTCTGAAAGGTAGCTGGGGCATTACATAAGCCAAAAGGTAAAACCTTGTAGGCATATGTGCCCCAGGGACATCTAAAGGTGGTTTTGTCCTGTTCTTCTGTTGCAATACTAATTTGATTATACCCACCGAAACCATCTAGAAATGAAAAATATTCTTTTACAGCTAAGGTATCCAACACTTGGTCAATAAAAGGCAATGGAAAATAGTATTTTAATGTTGCCTTATTTAACTCCATGTAATCTACACATATGCGCCATTTACCATTTTTTTTAGGAATAACAACCAAGGGAGAAACCCATTGGCTATCAGAGATGGGGTAGATAAACCCTACTTTTAACAACTTCTGCAACTCTTCCTTGACTATCTCTTCCTTGTTTTCTCTCTGTCGCATGTGAAATGAGCATACTACCTGACCTACGCCCTATGAAAGCATCTGCTGTCAACCAAGGTCTGCCAAGAATCAATGGGTGACCTCCTAGGTTAGACTTTGGCTGTAGCACTATAAAATCGACAGGATACTCCCAGGAGTCTAAAGAAACAATGATATCTTCTAAGATCCCTTCAGGTGTAATTTTAGACCTGTCATCTAGTTTCAAAACCGTTGTGGTTGGTCTTAGATTTGTCAAGTGAAGGTATTCCATTGTCTATAGTGTCATGACATTAATGGCAGCACCTAGATCAATCGATGTTTTTGGAATTGAAAAATTGTTAACAGTAATTGTAACCATTGGGATTCCATGATCTACATACTTTTCAATTAAAACAGTGTTAGACATTAATACTGCTAGATTGCCTACCACATGAATTTTGGATGGATCCTTCCTTCTTTTATTAAGACATAATTCCTTAACTGCTTTGGTATAGATTGGAATGTCCTTTATAGCTTGCAGTAGGGGAATTTTGACACATACATTAGTTAACTCATTCAAAACATCAAAATCAGGTAGGGAAATTGAAATATTTTCTTTGACCAACCTTTTTAGAAAAGGAGGTGTATAATATACTAATGTTTTCCCTTTTTGACTATGATTTTCTGACTGTGATTTTTCCATATTTAATTTTTTTGCAGTTTTCTCATTTTCTGTTTGTTCTTCTAAAATAACAGGAGATTCTTTTTGTAAAGTTTTTCCAGACCGTAAGTTAATATTTTGTAGTGGGAGAATTGAGTAGGGGAGTGTCATTCCATCATCAAAATTATACATGGGTCTGTCTATTTTATTATTTGGATTTGGAATTGGCTGCGCTGGCAATTGTGTAGGCCGAGGTGGAGGCTGATTGGATGGAAATTGGAGATGTTGAGGTTGTGGACCCAATTGAGGAGCCATATTGGGTTGTTGGAAAGAGGGGACTTGGACTTGATTCTGCTGGTATTGGGGATAGGCAGAAGGTTGTTGATAGGGCTGTAAATAAGCCTGCTGATATGTCTGGTTACCATGGGTATATCCTCTCCAATTTGGAGCAGATTGGGCTAATGGAGGAGACCAAGTTTTCTAGGGCATGGGTGCACTCTAGGAATTCTGAATAGGAGTTTGATAATTTGTATGAAACTGCTGCAAAGGATCTTGAGACATACCTGAAAATAGTGGCTGCCAAGGTATTCGTTGTCCCATAAAGTAAAGATACTCCAGGCCTTGATTCTCCTCCATTAGAACTGCCTGCAATTCTTTCAATCTGGGGCAATCATCAGTTTTTTGATTTGAAGTACATAAGCCACAAATTTCAACAGTATTTAAAGGAAATTCTTTTAGTGGGTGTTTTTTTCTACATTTAGGACAAAAAATAGACAAGGCTTGATCTTGCTGGTCCTGTTGTTCTTGTCTTTTCTTGGTTTTTGATGTTTCAATTTGTGTGCCTAAGGTACTCAATAAATCAGTCTTAAAATCTTCTAACAGATTCCCAAGCTCAGCTCTGGAGATACCACTGGTGGCAGATTTAGTTACTTTGGTAGTGACATCCCTTCTTCCAGTTTTAGCCTTTCCTCTTGAAAACTTCTGACATAAGTCTTGATCTCATCGAAGGGTAAGTAGGAGATGTCACCTTTGCCCATAACATTCAAAATATCCAAATATTCTTCTCTTATTCCTTTTAAAAATATTGTCCGAATGATCTCAGGTGTCAAATAATTGTATTTGGATTTCTGCAGGTTGTATGAGAACCTTTCTAAGTACTCCTCCAAGCTATCATATTCCTGTTGAGTCATTCCAAAAATGTCATCTTTTAGATCCTTTGATCTGCAGTAGGCCTGATATTTCCTGAGAAAAATATTCCTCATCTCATCCCAGCTAGTTATAGAATGCTCTCCTAAGCCCATGAACCATTTCAAGGCAGCTGCTTTAAGGGTAGCAGGGAAAAGATGAAGTTTATGGGTGTCATCAGTGTATCCATAAGTTCAACACAAGATATCAAACTCGAATAGGAAAGAGTTAGGATCTTCAGAGGTCATACCATAGAAATTTGGTAGAACAGATGGTGGAATATTCTTCATTTTTACCTCTTCCCCTAGGGTAATGCTAGTGTCCAAAATGGGAAATTTAAAGGTGGCTTCATGATCTTCTTCTGTCCTTTCATCCCTCTCATGTCTCCTTTCTTCTTCCCTTTCATGTCTCCGCTCTTCTTCCCTTTCATGTCGCCTCTCTTCTTCTCTTCTCTCTTGTCTTCGTTTGTTTTCTATTTCTAACATTCTCTCATACTCCCTTCTCTGTTCTGCAGTTGGCCCTTTTGATGTTTCTTCCTTAGCCATTTTAAATGTACCCACTGTTGTGATGAATCCTTTTGGAAAACAAGGTCTTGTTACTTCTGTTTTTGGGGGGTTTTTGATAAATCTTCCTTTCTTGTCTCTTTGTCTTGACATAAAACTAAAATCTATTCTATGTTTTGTTGAAATTTTTGTTTTTATCAGAGAACTAAAGTTCCTAAGCCTGCTTCTAAAATGCCTCTCCGGCAACAGCGCCAAATGTTGGGCTCCAATATACTAATGCAGATCAAACCTTGAGTTTATGTCAATGTGGAGTTGGTAGACTTAGAGGCATATCCAAGTATAAGGACTCAAAGCTAAACCTAACTGGAAGTCTAGTTATCTATGAAATAAACCTATTAAAAGATTAAGGTACCGTGTTTTGAAAATACAAAAGCTCCCTTACAGAAGCAGTTTCATTTGATCTTCTAGTTACATGGCAGTTTATATGTGAAATCACTGAGATAATAAAAACGAATTAAACCTAACCCTGAAATAAGAATCACAAAACCCTGTCCATTATCTCAACGTTGAATAAACAATCAATCATTAATTCCCTTTACAGGAAAGCATTCATAATGTGTAACTGTTCTTAAGACTCCATCGTTGAATAAGCAAGAAATACACAACAATGTGAGATAGTAGTATGAACCATTTCTACAGCATATAACTAAGGAAATAACAGAGCTGATAAAATTGATTTAAAGCAATTCTAACTCGTTCTGCAATAAGGAAATCAAATTCTACAGGAATTAAAAACATACCACCGGCAACAATCCAAATCGCTCACTGGCAATTGAAAGGTGTGTAGACTCGACAATGGGGGCCCTCCAATGCCTTGTTCACACACACAAATAGAGAATCACAGAGCTTAAACTTTAATTATATTCACCATAAGAAATCGATCATACACAGTAAACCAACGCAGTCCATAACAGTATGTGTTTTCTCTCCCAAATCATGATGGATTTATCCTCTGTTTTATGAAGTACTTATACAAACTTTAAAAAAACTAGAAATGCTATTAATCTAGAAGCTAATTAATGAAATACAATCCTCGAGATTCTCTATCAGATCCACGAAATTAAACAAAATCATAACTGCCCTGCTTTTGTGCTGAGTGGTAGCACAGGTGGTCGTCTTTGACCGACATTGACTTGACACCTGTGAGAGCCACATCATCTATCTGTTGGAAGTTTAACCATCCTGAGGATCCTTTCCCCATATTTCAGTTCACGCCTAGCTAGCCTGCAAGTATTCAACCTTGGAGACATTACGGGAAGTTAGCACATCTTGTAATCTTGAATAAAAACCTTAGTTTAAATGCCTTAAAAATCTCAAAATTCAATTTGTTAAAAAGCAATGACATTTATACCTTTTGACCAAAGTTTGTGGGTGAATTTAAGGCTTTATAAATCAGTATGAAGGTTTTATGGAGGAAAATGGAAGATATTTAGGTGACAAAAAGAGGTCAAAATGGTGCCCAACAGACTCTATAAGTTTTGGTGTGTTGGTGGTTTGAGGGCCAAACCAAGGCTATGGAAGATGCTGGCTAATTACTGGGATCTAGACTCTGAGTTCTTCCAGATAGATGGGATGTCCCTCACTATAGAGATGGAAGACATATACTTCACTACTGGGCTTTCCCGACGGGGGGAAGTAGTGAACCTTCGTTCTCGTGGTGGTCCAGGAGGTGGCTTGACTATCGATGAGTACATTGCAGTGTACTGCTATCCAGACATAGAGAAGGTGGGGAGTCATGTCCCTACCAACGCTATACAGGTGCTAGGACTAAAGGCCATACTATTGACATTGGGTAGGATAGCAGGCTTGGCATCACTCCACCAGGCCTCGCGGCCTCTGATGTTCTATGTAGTGGAGTGCATGAGACCCATGATCTATGACTGGAGCACTACACTACTGAGCAACATGAAACATCGGCTCAGTGAGTGTAAGGTGGGCAGAGTGTAGAACTTCGGGTTCAGCAGTATATTGAGCACATTTTTCTTAGAGCATGTTCTAGGATTGAGCCCCAGAGTTGACATTCCTCTTCACGGGATTCGAGATCTGGCCCAACGACATTGGGAATATGTGATGCACAGACTCGGTAGAGGTAGGGTGGCCAACCTCTATCCAGCTAATTTATTTCCATGGTGGCGGCGACAGATTGTTGCCATCGATGACTACCCATATGCGGGGATAGATTTTCGGGGGGACCCAGACATACCGCTACCACCAGGATCGACATATGGCAATATAGGTAACGAATCTTGACCCTCTCATTTTAAATCTTTGAGTTATTTTTTTTTGTGTTTTCTAATTATATGGAATCAAAAGACATAATTTTTTGTGACAATACATAGTGACATCTACCATTTGTGTGCAGATGTGGGAACACGGCGGCAGGAAGGATTCCCTCATCATAAATGGAGGGGAAGAGGAGATGATATCACGGGTGTGGATGCAGAGCGGACACTCCAAATCATTCATACCAATTTTGTGAGGTTGACACACAGGGTTCCCATGGTGCAAGTCGAGGACTTGCCTGAGGCTATGCAACACTAGGTGGTGGGTGTACCATGAGCATGGGTGCAATTATTCTGACGGCTAGCTAGAACCGTAGTGACCTTCCATGATCACAACCCCCTTCCTCCTCCATAGGATTAGATACCTGGGAGTCTATACATTTTGTACTACCGTGTATTATATGTTGGTGGCTCAAGAGCCCCATTTTTGTATCATGACACTATGTATTACCACATTTTGGATGTTATATAATTTTTTTTATGGTGATCGGTTTATTTATTTACATGTGTAAAAATTGTGTTTATGATGAATTTATTGTGTATGAAACAAATGCCAATCTAACACGTAGTTAGCATATGAGTAAGCAACTTGATTATTAATTCTTGGAATGTGTATGTATGTTATATTGTCAAATTGTCGTTCTAATAATCTCACACGTAAGAATCTTCTTAACAACGTTGAATCTCTAACATGGTACAAACCATTAAGCTGTGACACTACTAAGTCCAAATCAAGATGTACCTCAAGAGAGAGAACGCCATGTAAAATGGCATCTCGTAGAAGCTCAATAACGACACTATATTCAGCAACATTGTTGGAAGATGGCCGCAAACATACGCCTCTTGAAGACAGTACCTGACCCATAGGAGTATAAATCACCTAAGAAGTAGAGGCTGAGTGTTGAGTGTTACAGCTTGCACCGTCCATGATTCCTATGTGGGTGTAAGATTCCATTGACATCTGCCAAAAGAAATTGAAACTAATCACAAACCCGATCACTATAAGAAAAAGACCTAACTATGAAAAACTCTACAATAATATACAATAACCAGCCTTGGCTGAGAATCATGCATAGTACTTCTTAAGATAGAGCCCATTTCTAGGCTCCTCCAGGGTTGTTCCCTCGTAATCCACTAACTCATAAGCACCCTTCTCTAACACACGTTTAACCACGTAAGGACCCTGCCACATGGGATTAAATTTTCCTGCCCCCAAGGGTTCTTTCGGTTGATCCCACAAAAGGACCAAGTCTCCCTCACTAAACCTCCTTGGACAGATAGACTTATCGTATTGGACCTTTACGCGACATTTATTTACTTCTAGAGCCACCAAGGCATCCCAATGCTGCTCATCAATTTGCTCAAGGTGGACCATACGCTCCTCCAATGGTGAAGTGTCTGGTAAGAGTTCTACAGCTAGCTTCAAAGAAGAAATCTCACATTCAACCGGCAATATTGACTCCACTCCATGTACAAGTTGATATGGAGAAAAACCCATGGCAGTCTTAACAATGGTTCTATATGCCCACAAAGTAGGATATAACATGATGTGCCAATTATTCTTGCTTTGTGCGATGGTTCATTGGAGAATGGATTTGAGTGATTTATTCACTGCTTCTACCTATCCATTCACTTGAGGGTAGTAAGAGGAGGAATGCTCTTTCTTGTACCGTAACTTTGATTCCAACTCTTCCATCATACAGTTCTGAAAGTGCAAGCCATGGTCAGTGACAAGCTCTTTTGGAATTCCGAACTGAGTAATAATCTGGTTGAATATGAAGTGGGCGGCTGTCTCACCATTGGATTTAACTGTAGGCATAGCCTCATCCCACTTCATGAAGTAATCAATATCCACTATGATATGATGATAACCCCTAGTCGAGGCTGGGTTGTAATCCATAAAATCAAGCCCCCACTTAGTGAAGGGACCGACGGAGATAATGGAATGTAACAGGGCAGGTTTCAAGCGCATATTACATGTGAACACCTGTCAAGGGTGGCACCTCTTGACCACATCAACACAATCCTTAAAGATTGACGGCTAGAAATAACCCGCTCTTAATATTTTTTGGGCTGTATAAAGCCCAGATAAATGACCACCACACGCCCCTCCATGGAAATCATTCAGCACTACCTCAGCCTCATCATGAATCAAACAATGACGTAAAATGGAATCTAGCCCACGGGGGTATAAAGTGTTATCCACTATGAGGTAATTTTTAGACACATGACGTAATCGTCGGCGTTCATCCCATGAGAGGTGAGTAGGGACCTTCAATGTTTGTAAATATATTATGATATCCCCATACCATGGGTCTAAAATTGAGATTAATAATATGTGCTCATCGACAAATTTATCTTCACAAACCATCTCCTCAACCTCGCTTGGGAAATCCGATATCAGCCCTGCAAAAATTAACGATTTCTTCAATTTTGCCGAAAAAAATTTGAGATCGAATTCCTGCATGATGACATTCCATTTATTATATTTTCCCCAAATCATCCTTCGAGTGAGGAAGAATTGAAATAGATTGACATGGGCTACAACCAAGGTCTGGCGAAGGAGAATATAATGTATCAACCATTGAACCACATGTATAGTAGCTAAAGCAATCTTCTCGACATGAGAATAACAAATCTCTACGTCAATAAGGTTTTGGCTTAGATAGTATATGACATGCTCTTGGAGCTCCTCATCCTCTTGAAATAAAACCATACCAATCGTCTCCATGGATGTGGCCACATAAAGTAGAAAATCACGACTATAGTCTGGGGGACTAATCACCGTGGCCGATGCTAGGGCTCGCTTGAGTGCATCAAAGGACTCCTGGGCTCACTCATCCCAACAAAGGGTAGTGTCCTTCTTCAAAAGATGCATGAAGCCTCTAGTCAAATTGGCAAAATTGACAACAAATCTCCATAAGAAGTTTTCCATGCCTTGCAAACATTGAAGATGATGAATATTTTTCGGGGGAGACAATTGAAGTATTGCCTCAACCTTCAAAGGGTCGACTCTTATACCCTCTTTAGAAGCGATGAATCCTAACAAAGACCTGACTTCACACAAAAGATGCACTTATGAGGATTTAACCTAACCAAATAATGCCAGCCTCTTTAGAATACCAATCTCAAGTGATAGGGATGACGCATTCTCATACAAGAATGAGCAACAAGGTCATCCAAAAATACTTCGATAATTGACTTGAGATCGTGGAAGATCAAGGTCATTGCCCGCTAAAATGTAGCTCCGGTGTTTTTAACGCTGAAAGGCATTTTCTGATATGCGTAAGTTCCCCAAGGACAAATAAATGCAGTCTTATGTTGGTCCTCGGGTTTAATTTGTATCTGATTATATCTGAAAAATCCGTCCATAAAGGAAAAAGCCTCGCTACCCTCACACTCATCCAAAATCTGATCAATAAATGGTGTGGGAAAATTGTCCTTAGGACAGGCACGATTCAAATCATGGAAATCAGTACATATGTGGATCTCTCCCTTCTTCTTATCCACCGAAACAGGATTTGAAACCCACTCCATCAAGGGAACGGGATAGATAAATCCGGCTTTCAACAGTTTCTCTATCTCTTCCTTAATTGCAGGTGCTTTCCTAGGATTCACCGCATGCAAGCGTTGTCGAACAGGTTTAGCATTGGGATAAGTCTTAATCTTGTGTTTGACAATACGAGGGTCGATTCTTGGCATTTCATTGTAAGACCAAGCAAATATATCATGGAATTCCTTAAATAGCTTGGTGTATTCTTGAATCTCAACATGGGAACATTCCGCCCCAATATAGACATTCTCTATCCTGCCAGGATCACAAGAGATATTGATAGGAATCATTGAAGATATGTTCACCATGTTTCCATCAGCCATCGGACCAGGAGAGCTTAATGGAACCATAGGACTACCAACTCTCTCACTAAGAACCACCCTAAAGTCCTCATGCTCCAAGCGGTCAAGCTTTGGAAGAAAGTAAGATCTATGATGGAGTTCCTCCCATGGTGGCTCAACTCCTGACATAGCCTCAATAATTGCTTCATCTGAAGAGAAAATCATATCAAGGCAGTCGTGCGCGTGAGAAGACTGTACTATCCATGCCGGCAACACATAAGGGTCCTCCTCCTCCGTTCGCGAAGAGGAAGGACTAGGCTCTGCAACACACTTGAGATTAGCTTGATAAGCTATCATAGTTGCAAGAAATGGCACGTTTGTCACGATGGGCTCACTCGGAGTATTTAGTGTAGGAAGAATCCAAGGGTCTTCCATATGACTCATGCAAAAAGACACCGATCTCATAGATGTCGAAGCCTCACCAGAACTAGACCCTATCATAATAATCGGTGTAGGACAACTAAAGCTTCCCATGAGGGATGGATACATGCCTACACCAACACTCCCAGTTGCCGACTGAGAGTGTTCAACGATCGGGATCGAAGCTCCTGAAGATGCAGTAACAGACGGATTCTTGAATGTCGTTTGATCAATCGTGACTATCTTCTCGTTAAATGTAAAGAATACAACGCGAAATAGGGAAGAAGCCACGGTTTGCATACTATACATCCAATTCCTACCCAGCAAGAGATTGTAGTCAAGGGGCGCATCAACCACTTCGACCTCTATCGCAATGGTCTTCCCTCCCAAATGGACTTTAAGGGAAGGAAGGATGCCATGCAACCTAAATGATCTCCCATCGAACGCAGTTAACATGGTCGCTGATTTAGACAGCTCAGGGGAGCCTAAACCCTTGCAACACGATAAAGACATCACAGAAGTGGCAACGCCTTTGTCAATCACAGTGCACTTGATGGTCATATTAAGACATTCTATGTGAATCAAAAGAGACACATAGTAACGAAACCGAGGCTGAAGTCTTGCGGTTTCAAAATTTAATCATGGAGGAAGAATCATCATCATTCACACCAAGGGCAAAAAGCAACGCCTTCCTTTGCGAAGGACAACTATGAAGCACTTCCAATGCAGACATCGCACAAGGAGTGTGGCCCAAATCCTTGACAACTGAATAGTGTTGGGTAGCTCGGGCATTAGGATTGTGCCCTAAATGCTTAAGGACTCCCTTAGGAATGCGAGGTGCAGCTTCAGGTTTATCCACCGGTTTCTCAATACGCAAAGGAGACCTTGGTGGATCAGGTTCCTTTCCTGGGCTGGGTTGTGACGAACCATATTCCTTCACACGGGTCCAAAATTTCGCAGCATGTACCCTGTTAATGCAACCACGACCACTACCCTCTGGTGGATCTTGATCACCACTAGACTGATCATGGGTCCTTGAGTTCATATTTTGATTGTGAGGTAAAGGGTTAGTTAGCACAGCTGGGCCCTGTGCCAAGAATCTCGAGGCTTCATCGATTCAAGGGCACAAGTAAGTGAGGTGATCATCGTTACATAACTTGCAAGGGAAATTGACCTTACGTTTAGCTTGCTTGTCCCCCCTAGCATTACGGTCATTCTTGTCATTACTATTAGCATTCTCATTCTTATTCCCACCCTTACAATTATTCTTACCCTTTTTTCTATTCCGTTCGGGCTGCTGGTTACCCTTCTGGTCCGACGATTGCACTGAAAGTACACCCGCTATTTGGGCGGGTTGAGATGAAGCAGTAGCTTGTCCTGAAGAATATTGGTTGATTGACAATTGGCTAACTTGTTTTGCAATTGAATATGTAGGTTTCGCACTTGCACAACCAACAATGCCATCGGCATGTGGTCCAGGTTTGACTTTGGGGTCGAAACTAGAATGCAGAGCATTGGGAATAATCTCATATAACAAACTGGACTGAGCATAAATCAAGTCCAGTTCCTACACCCTAAAAATCGCTTGTTCCTCATTCTGCACTCCGAATGTAGAAACATCCTTCATTATATATGGCAATAACAACTTAAGGAAGCATTCAAGGAGGAATTTCGGCGGTATAAAGGCTTTAATTAATCTCTTTCGTCTATGTCACTCTTGGATATGATCCGAGATATGTGTGGCTTTATCTTGCTGAATAATCGAAAAGAGTTCAGTACCAATGTCATAACGCACTGGTAGCTAGAAGTGGTTAATAAAAGTCATCACTAGGTCATGGAACAAAGCGAAAGCTCCCTTAGGTAGCTCTATATACCATTTCATGTCAGGCCCTGTAAGGGTGCATTGAAATAGTCGCAAACGAATTAAGTCCAGATGTAAGGAATTCGAAGAGCACCATAGGTGAAAGGTAGTAACATGTTTGCTCGGATCCTCTCTTGGTTTTCCCTAAAACTTAGGTATGTCCAAGGGAAGCTTAGTAGGGACAGCCGACCAAGCCGGGTTATGAGCTACAGGATCTTTCATCAATCTCGACAAGTCAGGAATATTCAGTGTTGCGAGGAAAGGGAGCCTAGGATGATGAGGTCAATGGACCGCTCCCTGATAGTTCTGATTCACATAGGTTTGATTACCACCATGGCCTTGGCCATAGTGCCCTCCTCCCATTTGACCCATATAGGGTGGCATGGAAGCACCTTAGTGTGGTGGACCTTGACTATTAAGAGTTACAATTCCATAATTTGGAGAGTAAGCAAGTTGTTGATACCCGCCCACATAAGGTGAAGAACCCTATCCATAATGCGTCCCATAATAGGGTCCATAAGCCATCGCATGCGATGTCCCATGAGACACTCCATAGGTAGGAAGATGCGCTCCGGATGTGGGAATATACACACCGGAAGTAGGGATATACACCCCAAAAGTAGTAACATGACCTCTAGAAGTATGAACATAACCTCCTTAAGCAATGGGAAGTATGTAAACTTGAGACACAATCGGTCTAGTAACCGCAGTAGGGACCTGACTTGTAGCAATGTTCCGACTTGAAGGACCACATGAATGAGGTGGAGGGTGAACATTCGAAGAACTAGGGACAAAGGACTGAGGGACCTGAGTAATTATATACATGTTATTCCCTATGGTCACTTGTGTCAGATCTAGTATCCTAATAGGATCACTAACCCTAGACCTAGGAGGAACATGTGATGTAGCTTCCACCACCGGGATGGAAGGTGCAATGTGACTAGTGCTCCCAAACCTCTTTGCATGGTAAGGAATGAGAGTGCCCCCAGGAATAGTGTTAGGCTCAAACTCAGATTCGACATGAAATGACAAATCATGTGTAGGAAAACAAGACATACCATAACTACCATAACTAGTGCTTGCGGGTTCAAAATGAGTCTCAGCATCCTCCGGCATTCCATACCAATAATGCGTCAATGGGGAATTGACCCTAGAGTGAGTAGGTATATCATGAAAGGTTCCTATATTAGAAATCATGGGACCTAACTCAGCCAAGTTGGGTGAAGGATCGTAGGTAGGAGTAAACTCCCCATATTCCACCTGAATGGGAGAAGGTGGTTCAAGAATACCTTCTATATGGTCTCCCATGGTGTGTGAATCAATGTGCGAAGTAGTCCGCCTAGACTATCTATGTATCTCTCCCAAAGGAGGAGGAGATGTAGAAGGCGGAAGTCCTGCTAAATGACGAGAACGACGAGGAGCCACACCCGAATCCACAATGACTCAAAAAATATAAAAGACTCTCTATTTATGCAAACCCTAGGCAAGCTATCGTGCACAGGGAAATCACTAATAAAATCTAAAGCCAAATGCAAGAAATCAAGGGTAGGATAAGTGAGCTCCTGAATGAAGCAGGTATGTCTCACCTAGGAGAGGCTTGAGACTCCCATACACAACAAGCAGAGGTACGTAACCAATTATTGTGGCCCTCAGCTTCAACACGTAAAGCGACTGTGCTGTCTGACCCCAACTTGACTGGGACACTTGCAGAATAACCCGTGCAAAGTACCCCCTCGATATCCTTGGTAAGGCCACTAAGGTCACCTCAAAATAATCAATGCTCAAGCGGACAGTCGCAGGAGGGATTGACTGTATGGGCAGGGTAGCAAAGCCCGAAACTCTCGAAAGAGCCTCCAGATACGAATACAATCCTGGAAATATCTCCGGTGCTACTCCGTTATGACTACGGGTCATCCCAATCAATAACCACTCACACAGCCTTGTGCTTAACTCCCTTTTGAGAGGAGGATCCTGAGAAACACGGGTTATACCAAGGATTTCACACACTCACCTTAATAGACACATACATGTTGTTGTTTAGTGGTCTTACAGAATTTACTCACAATGAACTATTCCAAGACCCTAAAACCTAATCTTGTTGTTGCACCCTATAAAAGAAAAGAGTGTAGTTCATTTTAATTACGCGTTGATTTTAATTGGCTTTATTACTCAAAAGAGGGATATGGTCGTGCAACTAATGGTGTTATGACACAACATGAAGTAAAATGCACACCTAACAATCAATGCAAATGCATTGTGTCCATGAAAACAGGGTTTGTTACTACGTGAAATGCAAAATTTTTCTTCAAATGATGAATGCAAGCTTTCCTATATGAAATCCTGACTAATACTCCAAAGCAAATCTAATGCAAGTAGTATGCAAAATGCAAAATGCAATGCATGATGATAAGCAAATATTTTTGGATTTTTTGAAATAAAATGAGATACAAAAAGCAAAAGAATGCTTCTACAACCCCTAGACTCTGCAATCACACTCAAACAACACTCAAGCAAATCACTAAGGTAAAATAAATCTAATGCACTAATCCCAAACAAAAAATTGAAAATTCCATGACAAGAACCTTCTTAAAAAAAATTTACCCTAAAAAAACATCTCTGGTCAGAAATAGAGGTATAGACAGACTCAAGCAGTGTCAAAGGAGACTTAGCAATAATCAAACTTCACCCAGCAACCATTTAATGTCTACTAAAAGGAAAAACTAAGGGCATACGCAACAGTTCACAGTAAACCCATGTGTATACACGGAAATTGCAGAGAAACCTACATGTAGACGCGATTGTGAGTTAAAAACTCGCGTACAGGAAGAAAGGTGCATAAAAATCAAGGCAAAAAAACAAGCTGAGACAAACTTCACACCAATCAGACACTACCAGGAAAACATGCTCCCAGACCCGACACAGAAACAAGAGAGAAAGAGCAATTCAAAGTCCTTGAATGCCGATAGAAAACCCCCAAAGGACAACTACTAGGAACTCCCCAACGGAGTCGCTAATTCTGTTATGGAGAGAAATTCCTATGGCTTGGGGTACCACAATAGATAGATTGACTCTAGAAATCAATCCTTTCCAATATGCAATAGAAAATAAATGTCTAACACTAAAGGATCAGACCTCGTACCTTATTCGGGATGGTTGAAGTAGATCCCCGTTGAGCTTTCCAACTTCAGCTTGAATTGATAAATTACTTCCTCAACAACAAGTGAACAATACAAGCACACTATATATCATGGTGTTAGATCTATTCTAGCATATATAATCAACAATGTATAAGCATTTGAAATCATCCCATGGATAAAATATTCATTCAAACACACATTATTGGACAAGGAAAGATATTTCTATTAATATAAATCAGAGATTACAATAGATACAACCTTTGTCGGCACGTCTGCAAATCGGAGAAACTGAATCCCCCACTTGGGCCTCCACCACCTCAATCCTCCATCTCTCGATAGCAAGCTCACAAGCAAAAGGAAAGCTTGGAAAGAACACAAAATTGCTCCAAGGGACAAAGGGATGCAGACTCAAGCATAAGTTCTGGCAACAATGAACTATAGTTTCTTTTCTCTCAATTCTCTCATATGCCTTCAATGTACCACAGAGTTCCTTATATAGCTTTTCAAAGGGGTAATGAAAGGTCGAATCCGAGCGATCTCAAGGCATAGGGAAGGCCAGGAGTCAAGTGAGTCGGATCCATGTCAAGGAAAAATCCAAAAGGATTTGGATTTTATACACATCCCAATGTACGCGGTTTTAGGGGGTCGAACCCGCGTATATACATGATTAAGGGTTTAAAAGTCGCGTGTATCATTTTTCACATGTTTTAGGGATGGTCAAGGAAACATCAAAGGACAAAAAATGGTCCAAGGGGTCCAAGGAGTCTGCAGAGGGACAGGGGAAATGCCATGCAAGTGTGATTTACCTGGAGTGGTAAAATCAGCTATAACAGCAGTGTAAAATGGCACCTACTCACGGTAGTAAGGTGAAGTTGAGTATAGGAAAATATTCAACTTTGCATCGTGATAAAGAAAAAGGGGGTGGCCAGGAGGGGCAAGGGAACTTCTACCCAAGCTCAACTCCATGCCCAAGGGACTTATTAGTTTTTTAAATACCACATTCCGTTGATCACCCGTAAATCTATTGAGAGGTTGAAAAATGACGTATGTGAGAAAGCGAAAGCCATGCCAATTGAGGAAGTCCACTAGGAATTCAAAGACTAGGTTGTGGACCCTGGATCCATGGCCGCTCAGGCGACTCCCTATGACCGTATGATTATGCTATATTAGGTAATAATGAACCTGGTAACGCATGTCTCGTTCAACATTGAAGCCAAAAAGGAAGAGGTGATGGCCAAAAAGGAAGGGGATGAGGAGATTGCTAGGGATTGGAAGGACCACAATGAAGACTGTCTGTTGATGCACACGAAAGTAAACCAAATTGCCTCAGGCCTAGGAATTTTCCTCTACTTCCTAGAGATGGAGCAGCAGCTTGGACAAGGATTCAGCCGAAGGCCGACGGTCAGGGAACAGATAGCATGGGAGGCTTGCACCCATAGCATGCGAATGATTTAGCGCAGGCCTCTAGGTTTCCACGTCATGACCCTCTTCCTTATCTTTGAAGGATTGTCTCTATTAATCTTTGTTCTCTGTTTGTGTGTTAGTTTTGGCAATGCCAATA
Source organism: Pseudotsuga menziesii (assembly GCA_001517045.1). Taxonomy (NCBI): domain Eukaryota; kingdom Viridiplantae; phylum Streptophyta; class Pinopsida; order Pinales; family Pinaceae; genus Pseudotsuga; species Pseudotsuga menziesii. The sequence continues at coordinate 115,598 of LPNX010861895.1, forward strand.
GTCAGGGATGGGATAAATGGCCGTATTTATAATAGTTGTTGTTTTAATGTTGGGATTGAGCTCTGTGCCTTTGGGGCTCTCCCTCTTTTGGGGAAAGAAAGTATCTTTTTGGGTGAAGACTGTAAAGTTGTTTGAAGGTGGGGGTTTGGATCTGATATGCCGTGGCCTTTGTTTTGGATGTCTCTCTAACTCTTTAATTTTGCAGTAATACAAACTTATTTTATTTACAAAAAAATATTTCCAAATCCTGATAACCAGTTGATTAACCACAATTCTAAATCCAAATTCCCTAGTTCTAATCACTCGCTTGCATTAATTATAAAATAGCATAAAAAATGATGAATTGATTCTAATTATAAATTCCAATCTTCTATCACGTAGTTTAATTATGGATAATGTGATTACATTCACTATCAATAAATTACTTATTCACCTTATACACATAAATTGGTTGGGATTTGAGAAGGAATAGGTGTCGAGTTGTGTTAAGTGTTTGAATCGTGTTGTCAATAGATTTCAACAGTGATACATGGCCATCATTAATGTGTTTATTTACTACCATGCTACCAACTTACCACATGGGATTTTCAATTAATGTTTTATTTTCTACTAGGATACCAGCTTAGAAGAGGTGATTTCCAGTCAATGCTTAGTTCTTAGGCATGCAATCTGTGTCACACATGATTATTGGTTATATCCTTGTGCAAAGAGTGGAAAGGTATATATTCTTGGTGTTTCTAGATCACATTTATTAATATAATAGAAATTCTCCATCAAATTTAACCTAATAGAAAGAGCTATGATCGAATCACCTTATTTTGGGAAGTTTTTTGATCCAAATACCTTCATATTGGACAACTATTTTAACCAAAAAATACAATTTATATCTCCACCACGTTAATAGTATGTAACTATGATTCCCATCTTAGATTTTGGAAATCTTGTTGTACCATTCTCCTCCATTAATATCTTGTTGTAGAGTTTCATTCATTTCTTCTCAAAGCCTCCAGGATTTGGGACTAGCCATTGTTAATGAAATCAGGAATCCATGGCTAGTAGCATAACAACATCACATTGTATCACACATCCCATCCCACAAGTGATAATTGTTGCATACAATAAACTAGACATGGCTTTGCAAAACATGGTTTTGGAGGATTCAAACCCTAAACGAAGATAAGGTCATGGAGCAAAATTTTCAAGGCTTGTGCAATATCCCAATGGCCTCTCGCCTACACTGATGATGGAAATTCCCATATGTAAATTCAAGAAAATGGACGATATTATCAAAGGAAGAGTAATAATGAAAATGCAACCATCCTATGATCCTAGGAAATCCGAATTTAAATCTTCTTCCAAAATGCAGTCATGCTAAAAAATAAAAATTTAAGTATTTGATGATACCAATCATGTTATTCATAATAACCTACATATGTGTACTTAATACTAGTGTCATTGTGCAGGTACTAGGAGATCCAAAGCACAAAATTAAATTTTTAATAAATTTTTTCAACTCAATACAAACCATTGCCAATTCTTATCATAACAAAAAAAATAGCAATTGCCAAATTCCCTAAGTGGCATTAGCAAAAACTATTATAGTACTAAAAACAATTAATAAACATTAAAAAATTATTTTCATTTTTTATAAAGAATTGATATTTGAAAAAAGTACATCTATCTTGAGCCAAGAGTCCATCCATATCTTTTGTACAACCTCGTTTAATTTATTAATTAAATGAGATTTCATTATTGACTTTGTTAGAGGCTTCAATTTGTCACACAATTTTATCCACATATGAATTTAGATATAAGTTAATCATATTTGGGTCCTTAAATTATCTAGGATAGTGAAAGTTAAGTTGTGTTATGGATTTGTTCGTATTTAATTTTCAATGGATTTTCCATAATCGATGTTGGACTGAGAACCAAGCAACTACGTGTAACATGGCACTAATATTTAAACTTAATTTTATATGTTTTAAAGTTTCGTCGTGATTTATATTTTGATAAATAATGTTGATGGAAAGCATGGAAATTGGGTTTGAATTCTTCCTGATAGAGCATTAATCTACCTTAGTACCATTGTCTTACACCTAGGAGGCATTTTTCATTTGTCTTGTACTTATGTTATATGATTCTACTTAGGTTATACTGGTCAATCTTGGTCTATTGGGTGATTTCTGTCTCATTACCTCATAGTCGAAGCACTCCACTTTGATAATCTTGATAGTTGATGCGCTCTATTTTGATCATTCTGTCAAGCCAGGTGCCATCATTGATGACAGACCGCTCCTTATCCCTTAAATCAAGGAATATGTTTGACTAGGGGTGTTAGTGTGTGAATGTAGATGTTTTGTGGTCTTCTTGGGAATTTATTGGCTTGTAGAGAATCTCCCACTCGTGCATTTGTTCACCGATGCCTATAATTTCTTCATTTATGATCCAACATGCCTCCATCCATGTTCACACTTGCATTTGTGACTGTTTGGTATGGTTTGGGAGCCTATTTGTCAACCTAGGGGGGTTTAGGGGTCAAATCCTAGCCTGACACTTGTATGCATCCAGATGGCCTCCAAGGGCTCACGAATTTACCACATTTTGTTTTAAAATGTACCATACATATATACAAGTTGTACACTAATAGAAAAATCAGTTTTTGGCACCATCTATGTGTGTTATTTTGTTCTCTTTTACTATTTTCTTAGATATTTTGTGAATAAATTAGATTGTGAATATTTACTTAGCTCCTAGATATAACTGTGAAGAAACTCTCACATGGTGTCAGATATTTGTGGAGCTGGAAACAAAAACTATGAGTGTTTGAGTTTCTTTTTGGGCATTTTCCAGAAAATTTAAGTGTTTGCATTGCAGCTACATTAATGTATGTGTCACACAATGCATAAGAAGAATGGAGAAGACTCATGTCTTGCTGAACCCATTCAACTATTTTGAATGGAATAACAAAATGGTGATCTGGATGAGGTCAAAAGGCCTGTATAGAGTCACCATGGGGACTGAGACCGAGCCCAACTCTACTGTGGAGAAATGGAAGTACTTCAATAGACTTGATGAGGCATTTGGTATGCTTTGTCTCGACATTTGGATAGACCTTATCTTCCATGTAGACAATATTGGAACAACCAATGAATTTTGGCTCAAGCATATGTCACTATTCGGGAAGACCGGTGAGATGAGCATCCATCAACTCAAAAATGAGTTAATCTCACCGAGTCCAGCTCACTATGAGACAATCCAAGATTTCTTCACCAAGTTCAAAATGTTGATGATTCGGCTAAAAAAATGTGGCATGGATAATGTAGATGATCATATTATATTGTATATCCTTTCTAAGGTATGGCTTGATTATTCTGTGTTTGTCTTAACATTCCACTAAGGCAAGCTCACAGCTAGAAATTGGAGGATGCTTGCACTAGTAGACTTCATGGAGTCATTAACTGAGGACAAAGACAAGTTAGTGAAAATGGGTACCATCAAATCCACCAATGATCAAGCCCTTGCTGCTGGCATGTCTAATCAATCCAAAGGCAAGAACAAAGTCAAGGATTTAAAGCAACAAAGAGAGAAGGAGAAGAAGCATTCAGATACATAAAGCTCCAGTTCAACTAACGAGGATTTGAAATACAGGAGGATGAAGAACAAGAGAGAGAGACCCACATATGGTTATTTCAAAGGTTTACATCATGAAATTCCTTGCTTCAGAAATAATATGGACATCATGATCGAGGTCCTCTTAGAGAACAATATTGATGTTGCATATTTTGCAAAAAGATGGGAGCACAAGCAAGAAGATTGTAAGTCTGCGCATGATTTGTGTGCTTGGGAGAAACCTATTTCTCATATATTTTTTTCAGATGTATTTGTTTCTGCTTTACATTCTGATATATTAGAATCTGAAACCTCCATCCCTTCCTTGGAAGAAAACCCAAACAATTCACCAAAGTTTCATCTAGAAACTAGTCATGTTTTACTAGTTCCCAGTGTGACTTTTGAAAGTTATTTCCTACTACATCCATATAATTCCTATTCTGATTATGGAGTTGATATACATGCTTATATACAACCTATGATAGTCATAGATTCATTTCCCCAACCATTTTATTCCCAAAAGACCTGACGACCCTCAAGTTCACTTGTTCAAAAATCTTAATATTGCCTAGTTTCCAACTCTATGTCACTTGTGCATGTTTCCTTTATGAATTTCCATACACAAAAGAACAATACGACTGAATTATGCTACTATGGTTTCCTTTTCTATTGTCGGAAGGGGTGCTAGGCGAAGTTATGGTGGATAAGTTGGTGCTGGCTTGGATGACTGATTGGCTGTGGTATTCGTGTGTGGGTAATGATAATCCTTGGCTAATACTGGTAGGGTAGCTATTTGACTTGTCAGTTGGTGGTTTTTGTAGCATGGTTTACAGATGTACATTACTCTTTCAAGCATTCCAACATTCCCATTGTGAATTAGTGGTCTTTCCTCTGCAAGTGCTCTGTGTTGAAGGGAAATGTTGTACCATTCACCGATTGTAAGGTTTGAAGGTTTCTCAGTCAAGAGGTTAATCCTATGAGCATATACTTTCCTAGCATTGGCGTTTGTATGTATCAGTGATTTCATGGAACTACTACATGGAGGGGGGTATTAAGATAGTATTTAAGACAATATTTTTGTAAATTGTCTTAACTTAAGACAAAAACAAAACTGTGTATTGTCCTAATTATTGTGTTTAACCGAGTGTCTTAAACTGTTGTCTTAAATAATTGTCTTAAACTATTGTCTTTAATTTAAGACAATAAATTGTCTTTAATTTAAGACAATTTATTGTCTTAAATTAAATACAATAGTTTAAGACAATTATTTAAGACAATAGTTTAAGACACCCTGTTAAAGACAATAATTAAGACAATACACAGTTTGTTTTGGTCTTAAGTTAAGACAATTTACAAAAATATTGTCTCAATACCCCTCAATGTATTAGTAGAATGTAAATATTTATGATAGGGTACGGTGGAATCGAACCACCAACCTTTTACATTATATATTGCAACTGCTCTACCATTGAGCTAGCACCCTACAACTTCATATAACCAAATTTAATTTTTGTATTTTTTAGAGATTTTTTTAAGGAATAATCACAAAAATCCTAAAATAATCACTGTATTTCACATTCATCTATTAAAGAGAAAAGAAGCAAAATTAGTTGCTCAATTGTGCGAAATGATAACCACCTTCAATATCTTCGCATTGATCCTATATATATGATTCAATGTCTAATTTATGATGATACTCCAGAGTCTCCCAAACCCACTTGTGGTCACATGAGCTTCCAGCGAATGTAGAGCTCATAATCATATCTTAGGAACACTTATATTAAAAGACTTAATGGAAACATCAAGCATCTAGGTGGTGGCCTACATTCTAAATAGTGTAAGCGCTCTAAGGTGGGAGGGTTATTGCTTTAACAAAAAGATAATGAATAAGACTCGCTCTTCATGAACGCCCCCAACCCACAGACACAATTGGGATAAAATCTCAATTTTGGCTGTTTAATTCATAATTTTGGTGATGTGGGTAGTTTTTAAATGGGTGATTTAATCTAAAACTGGCATAATAATAGTTGAAATTGAGAAAATAACAATTTCTAGAAAATATTTTGACAATTTTTTATCATATATTTGCATGTAAAGAAAGGTGTTTTAGTTGTCTTTAATACTACTTGTGAATGGTACCAAAAAATTATAAATAAGTTGGTCACCACCCAGTTTCACCGTCGCACATGTAGACTATTTTCTAAAGAGTAAAATTAACATGAGAAAATGGAGAAATAATTGAATACAAACCCTGGAAAAAAAATTAAAAACTGGTGAAGAAAATAAAGTCACAGATTTCTAATTGATTACCAAATTGGGTAGTGAAAATATATAACATTTACAGGCTAACCATTTTTCACACACATCAAGTTATCTTCTCCACCTATTTACAAAGCAAATTTACTTTTAATGACTCTTGAAAATGAATCAAATAAGAATGGAAATGGAAAATTAAAAAAAATGGAAGTTACAACAATGAGGTCAAGTTTCTAGACCTTAGGGATTCAAATTTTTTCTGTCCTGTTGTTTAGACTGAAGCTACCATGATCTAGAGATTTAAGAGAGATTTATGGTAGTTCTTTGCATTGACCTCAACCCCCACTTTGTTCATTTCTGCATGAGACTTGCACCATTCATCTATATTTTCCTGAAGACGAGTCAATATTATTGGCAAGGTAACAACTGGGCCTTCACATAAACGGCTCTTCATGTAAACGATCACGTACGTCAAGTCCATGATCTTCATAGATGCACTCAATGCATCGTAAGTTTAAAGCTTCCATGGGCAGCAATTGAAATAAGTCACATAAGTTAGAAGAATAATTCCTCTAGTTTTGTGATACAATTATGACATCTTAGAGTTATAAGTAGAAAACATGTTAAGTAGTCTTCTATTTGGATAGGACCATCTCGCTTAATTGTATTATTTTGAATCTTTTCCAAGAAATCTTGTACAGATGTAATAGTAAATTTTATGGATTCTATGAGCACATTGAACTCAAATCTGAGAATTCACAATACAAACACTGGTTAATATATATAAGCTCATCAAAGATGCAGAAATACTGAAGAAGAATGAATCAGCTTTGACTCCCTTGTACACAACAAAGCATGCCAGAAGTAACATTTGTTTGACCTTCTATTTTTGCACATTTATAATTTTATTCCATTCAACAGTCTCATTAATTACAAATAGAAAAGACCTTCAATCCTAAAAAATACATGTTATCTTAACAAACATGGTAATACCTATCATCTTCGCAACGAAATTGAATTTCCTCATATTTATTCTTGGGTATGTGCTTGAAGGAGTAATCCTCACTACCATTTCTCACAGCCACACAATTATCATTCAGTACTTCTACTATAAGATCAGTATGATAAAAGGTAACTAGGTGTACAATATTAAGAATTCGACAGATTCACCTCAGAAATTGGCTTGTTTGTGAATTCCTCCTTGTTTGGAGAAGCATTGATGTTCAGTAAATCTTTTCCCTATGATGTCGATATGTGTCTCTCTGCCAATCGCTTTCCTGATCTTCTGCTATAAATATTCCATTTTCCTTCTCCTTATCCTTTTCCCTACAATTCTCTAGCTTTACAAGTTTTGTACATCCTCCCTCTCGTGTGTCGCCATCTACAACTATTTTTCCACCAAGAGATCCAAAAAATTTTAAATGAGACACATTTTTGATTAGTGGAAACCAAACAATTAAAATGTTCGCACAAATAAAATATTTACTCCCTCTTTTCTTCCTTCAGTAACCTACTATATACCTATAGTTCCATCACATTAAAGCAATATATAATATCTTACATTAAATTGAAGAACAGATGCAACCTTACTTTAAACATCCAAAAATAAGTGTGATAGCCTAACATTCACTTGAGATATAGGTGGATCAGAGTAATACTTACTCCTTAAACTATTCTTGTCTTTTATGGCGGTGGTTTGCAGAGACTCTTTTCCAGAACATCCTCCAACTAGCCCAGTCTGATTTTACTTCAGAATGGATTCATCAAACATTCTAGTAGATTTCCTCTCATGAGGATGACCATACCTTACATTCAATTTTCTCTTTCTACTATGTGGTGATCTTTTTTAACCCCTATATTTCTCCTTTAGTTCACAATCTTATTTTTTATCCTTCAGTATTATTGGCAAGGTAACAACTGGGCCTTCACATAAATGGCTCTTCATGTAAATGATCACGTACATCAAGTCCATGATCTTCATAGATGCGCTCAATGCATCGTAATTTTATAGCTGCCATGACCAGCAATTGAAATAAGTCACATAAGTTAGAAGAATAATTCCTCTAGTTTTGTGATACAATTATGACATCTTAGAGTTATAAGTAGAAAACATGTTAAGTAGTCTTCTATTTGGATAGGACCATCTCGCTTAATTGTATTATTTTGCATCTTTTCCAAGAACTCTTGTATATAGGTAATGGTAAAATTTATGGATTCTATGAGCACATTGAACTAAAATCTGAGAATTCACAATACAAACACTGGTTAATATATATAAGCTCATCAAAGATGCAGAAATACTGAAGAAGAATGAATCAGCATTGACTCCCCTGTACACAACAAAGCATGCCAGAAGTAACATTTCTTTAACCTTCTATTTTTGAACATTTATAATTTTATTCCATTCAACAGTCTCATTAATTACAAATAGAAAAGACCTTCAATCCTAAAATATACATGTTATCTTAACAAACATGGTAATACCTATTATCTTCACAACGAAATTGAATTTCCTCATATTTATTCTTGGGTATATGCTTGAAGGAGTAATCCTCACTAGCATTTCTTATAGCCACACAATTATCATTCAGTACTTCTGCTATAAGATCAGTCTAATAAAAGGTAACTAGGTGTACAATATTAAGAATTCGACAGATTCACCTCGGAAATTGGCTTGTTTGTGAATTCCTCCTTGTTTGGAGAAGCATTGATGTTCAGTAAATATTTTCCCTATGATGTTGATATTTGTCTCTCTCCCAACCGCTTTCCTGATCTTCTGCTCTGAATATTCCATTTTCCTTCTCCTTATCCTTTTTCCTACAATTCTCTAGCTTTACAAGTTTTGTACATCCTCCCTCTTGTGTGTCAGCATCTGCAACTATTTTTCCACCAAGAGATCCAAAAATATTTAAATGAGACACATTTCTGATTAGTGGAAACCGAACAATTAAAATGTTCGCACAAATCAAATATTTAATCCCTCTTTTCTTCCTTCAGTAACCTACTATATTCCTATAGTTCCATCACATTAAAGCAATATATAAACATTAAATTGAAGAACAGATGCAACCTTACTTTAAACATCCAAAAATAAGTGTGATAGCCTAACATTCAAAGTACTTGAGATATAGGAGGATCAGAGTAATACTTACTCCTTAAACTATTCTTGTCCTCTATGTCGGTGGTTTCCAGAGACTCTTTTTCAGAACATCCTCCAACTGGCCCAGTCTGAGTTTGCTTCAGAATGGATTCATTAGACATTCTAGTAGATTTCCTCTCATGAGGATGACCATACCTTACACTCAATTTTCTCTTTCTACTATCTGGTGATCTTTTTTAACCCCTATATTTCTCCTTTCGTTCACAATCTTATTTTTTTATCCTTCAACCTTCTTTCAATGCTCATTATCTACCTCCATGGATGTTCTTTCATCTTTAACATTTATGCTTTGACATAAATTATCTTGTAAAGTAACTGGTTTTTCTTTTTGTCAAAAAATCAAGGAGAAGCACACTCATCTCAGGGAGGCCACTAAAAAAAGGCAAAATCATTACTAAACAACACAAAAAAAAGAAAAACTAAATAACATGATAACATACATTGACCACAATTTCTTTGTGTGAATACCGAATGCAAGTTTCTCACAACATTGTCCCAGAAGATGATCTTGCAGAGCTGGCACAATGGGAATGAGGATTGGTCTAGTGATGTTTGGTAGAAAACGTGTAAATTCCTCTAGTAAATATTGATGAGCATACAACATATTTTCTATCTGCATATGGTCAAATATAATTTAATTGCTTAAGGAATAGCAATGAAATAGAATTAAAATCCTGAAGGAATAGCATAGCTTAGGAGAACCAGAAAAAAACATTGATGTTCCCAGTTTTGCAAAACAATAGAAAGTACCTCTCAGTATACTTCAAGGACTGATTCTTTCCCTTTCTGATACATATTTAGTATGCCCAAAAAGTTCTTGTATACTATTTGATCATTTTTAAACCGTCTCTGAAATTGATAAACAAAAAGTGTAAGTGAAAAATCTCACATCCTTAAATTTTCAAACCACCAATGTTATAAACAGGTCTTCTATATCAGTTCACCATTTCAAAACCGCATCTGGTCACCTTTAAATTAGTTTGTAAATGAAACATAACTTTCAAATGTCAAAGAATTAATATGTCATATGCATTACCTTGATCTTGTCAACACATTTGATTGCTTGGTCGAAATCAACTGATTGAATGCATGTTAGGATTTCCTTGGGAGGAACTGTAATTTCATACCCTTCCAACAGAAAGGTATTAAAACCCAAAATAAGAGAATGATGTCCCTTAAATAAATCTCTCACTTGAGCTATAACACCAGTTGTAGAAAGTCTGCAGAATTTCCAAGAGAGTGGTCCTTAGTACTATGATTTATAGTTGACAAAGAAAAAAAGGAAAGATAACTTGTTTCATTGATTGATAATGCCAATATTTATAAAAATAGGTACATACCTTTGGGCCTTGAAATCTTTCATGATGTCAATAAACTCATCATATTTCTTCCTATTGTAGTTGAATATATCTTTGAATGTCTTGAGATACGCCAAAGCATCATCTGGTGTTAGTCTCTGTGAACCATCAGAAGGTTGATGAAGTTACGATTTGTATTAGATCATCCACATGCAATAAAAAAAAGTCAGAAAATAAGTAGGTTTCCCATCATGCCTTTTTTACAAAATGCAAACAAACGCAATTAAAAGCACTGATTAAGAAGGAACTGGACTGGACCTACGAAAATAGATGTATGTAATATACATCGATCAAGACTAAAACCATTGTTTCAACAAACATATCGACAAACTACATCATATTTGAATTTTATATTGACAAAATATTGAAAATCTGTCCCTTTTTAAATGACGAACTCAAAATGCTTTAAGATGTCCAGTTGAAAGAGAAATGTACATGATACCATATGGAATGGCTATTGTATGATAACTTCAAAATAATTAAGAAACAAAAGTTTAAAGAAACAATAGATGAATTCTGAAATCATGAAGAATCCACTGTGGCATCTTAGTGTTTCTAAAGTTCCAGTGGCAACAAAAATGATAGAAAATATCATTAGTACAAACACTCAAAATTGAGAAGCAGAAAGAAAAACAACCTAAAAATGTATAGGGTAAATCACCTAGCATTAAACAAGAATGCAATGGATGGTTAAGAAATGCATCTCTTTCATAAGCAAAGAAAACCAACTTCTTTCCCTAGCAAGTGCATTTCATAAGGTAATATTCAAGCATTAAGGATGATGATAAAAGGATACAAAATCCTGCAAATCCCAGAATGTTGATCAAATATGCTTCAAGCCCTACTTCACATCCACAGTATTCCCTTGATACATGCATATTTTTACGATGTTGTTATTACAACAATCCATCACTAGGACTATGGCATCGAATGATTCTGAAGTTCTAGTGGCAAGAAGGATGCGGCCCAGCAAATATCACTGGCAAACATCCAAAATTGAGATGCAGCAGGAAAAACAACCCAAAAATGTTTAGGGTAAATTACCTAGCATTACAAATGGAATGCAATGGGTGGTTAAGAAATGCATATCCTTGATAGGCACAAGAAACCCATTTCTTTCCCTAGCCATTGCATTTCATAAGGTAATAATCTGCATAGTATTAATTATATTACATGCCTTTTAGGTTGACTCCCACCATGATATCAAATGATAAACTTACAGAGAGGGAACGAGGCATATTTGATGTTGTATTAAGTGGACGCCTCGAGTTGGAAAAACAACCGTGGACATGTATTTCTGCTGATCCAAAAGACTTGGTTAAATCGATTCTTCAGCCGGATCCTGGTAAACGTCTGACTGGTGCTCAAGTTTTAGGTTTGTTATCATATTATCATAATTGTCATGCATTTTATTTATACTAGGATCGAGTCTTACTTTTATATACTAGTTAATCATGTTTTTGGGTATAACCCTAGCCCATCCTTGGCTGAGAGAAGAGGGCAATGCCCCAGACATAGCACTTGACAGTGTTGTATTATTTAGGATGAAGCAATTCACGCCAATGAACAAGCTTAAAAAAGTCGCTATGAAGGTATTCCATTTTTATAATATCTTTTGAGAGTCGACGCAACCCGGAGAAAATAATCTAAATGCCTCGATCTTAATACAGGTGATTGTTCACAATCTATCAGAAGAGGAAATGATTGATTTGAAGGAGATGTTGAAAAATATGGACACTGATAATAGTGGCACAATCACTTTTGAAGAGTTGAAGAGTGGATTTGCAAAATTAGGCTCTAAACTCTCTGAAGTGGAAGTACGGCAATTGATAGATGTTGTAAGTACCTAATACTTTTTTTATGTACACAAGAATTTTGATCGAATTTGATCTTCCTGGTTTTTATGCATGTTATGATGTAGTAGTGTATCCTTGAATTTCTATTCATATGATACTTGTGATTGTTATTCCAGGAAGATGTAGATGGGAATGGGACAATTGATTACACTGATTTTATCTCTTCAAAAATGCACAGGAACATAATGGACATGCAAGATCTATATACTGCATTTCAATATTTTGATAAAGACAACAACTGGTAAATTTTAGAGATACTATATTATATTTTTGTACTGAGCAAAAATTTCATTACAAGATTAGATATTAAATTCATATACACTATGTTTGATTTAATCTTATTATCACTCACAATCACCTACACACCAATCTTCACAGAGGAAAGGCATATTTTTTTTTTTTATCACACAACAATATTCATAGAAGAGAAAGGAAATGCACATCCATAATGCAACAAATCAACCATCAATAAGAGATCAATAACTCTGTAATGCGTAGTTAGTGAACTCATTTACACTTTCCTAAGGTACATTACAAAGGAGGAATTAGAGAAAGGACTAAAAAACTATGGAATGGATAATGAAAAAACTATTAAGGAGATATTTGACTAGGTGGACACAGACAATACAAGTATAACCATCATGTAATTTGGGAATGTCAATATGTAAAGTTTTATGGTGTACATAACAAACGTAATTGATGCTCCTACAGTCATCATCCATGGTTTTGGAGGAACGGGAAAGACCAGTCTTGGAGATGCGGTCTTTTCACAGGTTGGAGGATGTAAATATGAAAAGCTTCAAGTGTTTGAAGATATAATATCAACTCCTGTTGTAATAGAGTTGCAAAAACATATATTAAAAGATTTGATGGAGCCTAAAGAGACTATTCCATAGATTAGAAAGTATCAAGATGGGCAGCGAGAGCTCAAATGTGTGTTAGAGAAAGTGTAGGCCTTCTTATACATTGATAATGTTTTGGATGGAGATGCTCTTAAAAAGCTTATGCCATAGGATATGGATACAACAAAGAATGTGACGCTACTTCTTACAACACCTGACCAAAATGTGAAGATTGCATGCTCAAGGTCGCGTACATAACCCAAAATCTATAAGATGAACTACATTCAGCATCAAGATGCCATGCTTATTTTAAAGGAGGAAATAGAGGAAGGATCAATAACTGAGAGGCAATTCAACCATAACCCAAATACAAAAAACCCATAAGAAACAAACATATAGGAAAAGTGCAGAGCAAGTATCTGGTTCAATGAAGTCCGCCACTCAAATCACGACCAGTGACAGGATGCAATGCAAGAGGCATTCATAAAAAAGGAGATTATACGGGTAATCAAATGTATAATAATAAAAACTGCATATACATACCATGCAAGAAAACCCTACATGTTGCCAGAAAATGCCTCATCGCAAAACGTGTGGGAGGTTAAAAATGCAGTGAGACATAGCAGGTGCACCCGAGAAAGAACTGAAGCATAGCCCAAAAATCCAACAAAAGGGGCACCCACGAAAGTGCTGAAGCATACACCAAAATGCCAACAAAAAGGGAACCATTTACAAGCGGGCATATTTTATAGGGTAAGCATATAAGAAAATATATACAAAAAACCCAATAGAAATCAAACACTTAGGGCTTACCTCTATCTAGCAGTTGTTGCAAATTCCCACAACAATACTTCTCTTCGAGGAAAACCACCGTTCATAAGGTTTTTTTTTTTAATCCAAAATGTGGGTGGGAATCAAAACCACCCCATCTGTTCTCAGTGCTCACGGTGCCATGGGATTAGTATTGCAAATATTTCCTCGATGGACCGATTTCACGTTATTTTTATGATTTTTGAAACAGGATTGGAATCAAAATCATAGCATATGCCTTTTCTTGTCCATGGAAACCCACCATTCTAAAGGGTTTTTCCAAACCCAAACACATAATCAAAACCATGCCACCGATTCTCACAATGCCCTCTCTATTCCAATGAAAGCCACCCTTTTGAAAGGTTTTCTTCAAAAGAAAAATGTTACAGAGGATATTTCAAACCCCCAAAATGATGGTTGAATTCAAAACCACACCACAGGTTCTCACAATGCCTCGTCTCTTCCAATGAAAACCACCTTTAAAAAGTGTTTTCTTCAAGCCCAAAATGCTGCAAAGACAAAATATTTATTTGGAACCTTGAAGCAACACCATGAGTTATATGCAGGATTTCAAAGTTTTACCTATCCCTCTCTTTCACTGCACCCCTAAATCAAGGCACAAGTTTATCCTGCGAATGCACAAAACCGAGCCAATAATTCATTGTCCTCTATGTTACGGCTGGGGCTGCACGTGAATAGATTAATGGTCATTTTTGCAGTTGGTGTTTAGTGTGTTTTTCTGGTAGGTGGCTTGCATTTTTTCACTACACTTCTATTTGTTGTCCAGACCACCGGCCCTGGAATTTGTTTGTACATCATTTTACTATCCTTCCTTGCAGTTCATTTATCTCGATTCAATAGAGTCCTTGCCAAGACTTTACGACGATGATTTTATGAAAGTTTCAGTCCAGCAATTTTTGAGGGTTTAGCCTAAGTTTCGGTCCAGCAGTCTCACAATTTGGTCTAGGTTTCATTTCACTTCTGCTTTTTTCAATTGAATACACTTTTCCCATGTCCCTTCATCCACTGGCATTAATGTTTCATCAATGCATTGTCGCTCAATCAATGCAAGAAAGATTTTCATATGATTCAGACACAGGTCAATATCTTCATCTTTTCTCAGCTTATGACGATCTTCAAAATCTTGTTACAATATTGCATTTGTTGTTGCACCGCCTTTGCTTTGCACATATAAACAGACCTTCAAGTAACCACATAAACATGTGAAAATAACATTAAGAAAAACGAGTTGTGAAGTGAATTGAAATCTAACCAACAAATGTCAATGGAGGCTATGTGTACATTACCTTGGAATTGGTAGGTCCATGGTCATGGAAATATACTCCTTTTATTGAAGAGGGTCATCTAGTGTATACAACACACTTATCTATGTTTGTACTATAGGGAGAGCCAAACCAAATTGGTGGTGTAGGCATCTGCATTGATGTCTACAGTGATAAAGTGTTACCATAGTTAGACATGGACATGAATGGATGAAATAACATCTATTGAAAAACTAACATGTTTTAATATACTTACCTCTTCCTGGGAGTTATCTTCCCCATGGGAGGGATCATTGGTAGCAATTTCTTACCTCTTTGTTGATCCAGATAACACCTGCAAGTTTAAAAATTATAAATATTAGCAATCTATAAAGGAGTGTACAGTAATAAAAAAATAATTTGAACAAGATTCAATCATAAACCATGTACTTACATTCATGAGGTAATCATAGAAGCCGCATGGGGGGAATTCATTGAGATCAATGTCTCCTGCATCCTGTTCAGAATGCAGTTCCTGCAACTTAAAAAATTATAAATATTAGACCATTTAACAAATTAATGAACTAACATGTATTGACAAAATGATACTTATTAACAAAATGACACTTGTTGAAATATGACCTTGGTGTTGGTTGTTTCTTCCTTGGATACAACAACACTCGGTACACTACCACCCCCCATAGAGACATCAAGCTCCTGGAATATTAAAAATTGCATATATTAATAATCTTTTAATATCTGTACAATAAGGAAAAATTAAATTGAACAACAATAGATTTTTTACAATGTCCTTACTTGACTAACAATCATCGTAGATGTACCATGTGTTGGTCCACGACCATAACAGGATTTACTACATATCCTGCACACATGTGGCTCAATCTCGGGATCATGGTATGTCGGTCTATCCCCACCAATAGATGATCCTCTACCACCAAAAGTTGATGGTTGTGCGCCACCAAAACATGATGGTTGTACCGCAACAAAGGAAGAGGTCATTGCTTGGTCAATAGCTATGGTGTGGCAGGAAATCATCTGAGCTAGCATTAGAAATGCCTCGTTTGTCTAGGGAATCATATCATGTGTAGGAGGTATTTATGGCATCGGTAGATGGACATGGGGTGGAGGTATTTGTCGATCAACATCTCTATGCCTAGCATTGGGATGGTTTTGAGACATCCCCCTACCGATTCCCTGGAACTCTGCATAAAGTTTTCAGAGGAAGTACATTGATAGTTACCTATTATTGTGTAAGGGAATATAAAAAACCATGTACCATATGTCCATCCAATTTTCTCTGATTGGTTGACAATTGCACTACTCAATGAAATTATGTGGTATGCTGGTCTCTATAATGTCATATGTCTCAAACACTCTAAATTATGAATATATATGCTCTTTGGTTATTTTCAACTTCTTAATCTCATTGTATCTCAACCCATCAGCATAGTCCTGTTGTTTTCTCTCTTTATACGATGCTATGCTATACAAAGCATCGTTGGATCTGCTGATAGTATCCACAATGTTCGGTAATGATTACAACAAGGAGTAGCATAGTTCATATCCACCCCTCCAAGCAAAACCAATATCTCTCAAATGACCAATCACTCTCAAAATATATGCATTATGGTCCATAGTAGCCACTGCAATAATAAATACAAAAAAAATATCATTAAAAAAATACACATGGTATATTGACATCTCTAAGGAATGAAAAAATGTAAAACTAATGTACGACAAATAACAACATAAACTATTTATAATTTAAATTTTAAAATTGATCTTGAATTTTACACTAAATAATAAACATTTAATATTTTTTCATTTTAAATTTATGTCGTAAATTTGTATTAATTTCAATTTCCAGATGCATACATTAAATGTCTTATGTGCATATGTTGATTGGGAAGCTCCTCTACCTTATTTTAGGGCTTGGATTATGAATTTTCATCGAAACTATGAGGTGTTGACTAATTCCCTTGGAGGACCAACTCCCATATTGTGGATAGAGGCAAGGGCTAGAGCCTAGAGCCTTGGCAAAAGGTGCTATTGATGAATAAAATCCCAATATAGGAAAGGATTTTTATAGATATGTAATTATTTGTTGTAGCGTGAATATTTTTGGATTCCATAGGCCATTTAGCATATTTGTTTATATGTAATTTGGGTCATGTATGGATTCCACTTGATGTTATTTTAGTTGTATGTACTCTTTCTATATACCCATGAGAGACTTTCCATATTTGTGTATAACAGCTTTTAGGATTGCAAGGTTTCCATTGGATTCTATCTTGTACGATAGTATGCGGTTGGCATGTAATCAAACACATCAACCTCCCTACGTATCTTGACGTTTTTAGAGCCTATTGTGAACTCCATTGTCTTGACCTTAAGCAAAATGTACCCTTCAGTCAACGGAAAATTTTTCTTAAGCATTGGAAGCTTCTATACCTTATTTTAATACTTGGATTAGGAAGTCTCATCAAAACTATAAGGTGTTTATTAATGTCCTTGGAAGACCAACTTCCATATTTCGGGTAGAGGCAAGGGATTTAGCGTGTTTGTTTATGTATTTTGGGGAAGACATGAATTCTATTTGATTTTTTTTTAGTTGTATGCAACATTGCAATATACTTGGAAAACTTTGCATATGTGTGAATTTTAGTTTGGATTTGCAAGGATGCTTGTGAATATATATGCAAATAGTGAAATTGATTTGGTTTTTATGAGTAAATTGGGGTTTAGGTTTCCATTGGGCATGTAAATTTATTTTAGGGAATATAAATTAAACAACTTATGGTTCAATTCATATTAGGGCATATAAATTATTTAAAATAGTGAAACTAGCACGACAGGATTTGTTGCAAATACCTCAAAATGGAGAGATTGATCCCCAAGGTGGAAATTGTATGCCTTTCTCACCCAAATCACGTTCACCCTTGAATGTTTTGGTCGGCCCAAAAATGTTGCAGTTCATTGTTGTGGAGAAAATGACAGGCATGACCTGTTTTGTGCATAAATCATATTTTACAAAACACATGTGCGTTTTGGAGAACATAACATGTGTGCGTTTTTGAGAACATAACATGTCTGCGTTTTAAAGAAACATAACACATGCGTGTTTTCCTTAACTATCCTAATTGGAAAGTAGGTTGAAAGGCTTTGGACTAGACTTGGCAAGGTCGACATTGCTTGGGATAATTTTTGTTTTATGGATCTTGAATCATTGGCTTTAATCTACCATTGCATCTAAAAGTTCCCTCAACTTTGTGCACTCAACCATATGATCATTGGTACAATGTAAGTTGGAAAAAAATTGATAGGAAATAACATTTAAACCCAATCCATAATTAACTAGGAAAATTTTAACATAATAGCAATGCCTAGACTATAGGTCAATGGGCTACCCAAATGATATCGTACTTGCTTGTAAGCTAGGATACTCAAATGTAATCCTACAAGCCTATTGGTTAGGAATCCTATTGAGAATCCTAATAACTAGTAGAGTAAATTCCTATAGGTTGGGATGCCCAAATAGAACCCTATTTTCTTATAGGATAAATGGTAGCCTACAGGCCTGTGAGATAGGCCTTAACTAACCCTTTGAGATACCAAGGGGATTTCTTAAAATATACTAGGAATTTTTATTCAATCCACTATATGTTGATACTTTCTCTGTGTTGCAGCTACAACTATTTTCCCAAATTTTTGAAATTTTGGACCCTCCTTTTTATTTTATCTTGCCTGGGAGTGTTTGGATTCCTTAACTCTGTTTTCTCTGCTATAAATTTGGATTTTTAGGTTGATTATTTTTCTTTCATCTCGGAAGTTGAATGATCTTGCTTTGATTATGGAACTTAGCAATTTCCCACTGTTTCGATTGTATCGTTGTCGAATTTTGGTTGAAGTTTGAGTCAGGGTTTTTCTTCTCTATGCCGCCGTTGTTTCGGAGATGAAACGAACTATTTAACCACTGCACAACTTTGAAGTTTTCCAAGAACTTAATGTTTTCGGTGATTTTTCTCATTTTGATGATTTTTCTACTTGCTATCGGAAGCCTATTCATGTTTGAATCGAAGCCTTAGTTGTCTATGCAGCCGCTATTTCAGAGGACAAATAGAGAACAGGCTGATGGATAGTTATTACGTCTGTCGATTCATGGTTTTATTGGCTCAAACCTTTTTGCTTTGCAATGATATATTTTTGTTTTTGTTGTCGAAAGTCTTTTAAACAGTAAGTCGGAGGCTGTAGTCTAATTTCTTTCCTCCATTACGACTCCCAAGTGAACTAAATGTCCGCCATATAACTGCTCCGCTCGCCGATGTTTTGTTATGGTTTTTGAGGATATGTTTTTTTGCCGCGAAGCCCGTAGTCTTTTCGTCTTCTGTCGTTGCGCTGCGTAATGCACTAACCACCCGACGTTTATGTCATTCCATTCACCGACAAGGAGTATTTTCGCCCAATGCTTTATTTTTCCCGTCGGTGAGGGTTTTCCCGCCTTTTTGTGTGTGTTTTTACCTTATTTTATGGACGACGGAGGTTTCAAATGCTTTTATCATTTTGGGGTTTTCGCGATGAGAGTGTAGTACAGGGCCTCACTTTGATGATTAGTTTTACTGTTAGTATGGTTTACATTTTTTTTGAAAAGATGCAATCGGAATTAATGATGAATTTTTCGTTTTAATTGCAGACGGACTTAGAAGATTCTCCAGACCCAGTTTGATGATTACTGTTGCGAAGAAGGACAAAGCAGAAGGAAGTTGGCTGAAAAGTGACAGGCATAGATGTTCTGAGTTCAACGCATCTTAAAAAGGACAAATAAAAGACAAATCAGAATCGATAGCAACAGAGGCCTAGGCTTGGAAAAGGTTCATCAGTTACCGAGCTGGTCCCATTTTATTAAGTACTCATAAGTCTTAATCCGAAATGTAATGCATTATATGAATCATGAGCACTCACAAAAGGACAAAATTGTGAGATTAAACGGTTGGGGGAGCCCAAAGGTCACCCAGGGGGGGCATCCCAAAGGCCACCTGGGGGGTGCAGCCCAAGGGTTTTGTTGTTTTGTTTAAATATAGAAAAGCTAGAGGGAATAGATGACTTTTTCCCAGTTAGATATGTGAAGACATATTGTAAGAAGAACTATTTCCTTTTGCAATAGATAATTACAATTTTCCTATTGGAGAAAGCTTGGTGGAATGTTCAAATGTTGTGCTATGGATTTGTTAAAGAGGAACTATTTCGTTTTCAGCTTTGTGTCCATTAACTGTGAGATCATTCTAACTCTTTGAACCTATGTTCTTGTATGAATGTTCTCTGGTTTATTTTATGAAAATTTCCACTATGAGTAATGAATGTCGTTCATAAACAATTGGCTATCTGGTTGTTCAAGTATCTTTAAATGTTCATGTGTTTTGAAAGAAGTATCAGCTATTTGTTATTTTTCATAATGCATGTACAAAATACATTAATCATCAATGAATGATAATCTTGCTCCCTAGGGATAGGTTAGGTAGTTAGTATTTGTTTTTTTTCAGTTGTGTGTGATTTAGATGCGAAAGAGTCTAAGACGAGAGGTAAGAACCTGCACATCACATTGTGACCACTCCTCGCATTCTTCATCAATCTGCATTTTAGATAGGCACTTGCATATCATACTTAAAGTAAAAAATACATATGGTGGACCGGGCCACAACCGGTAAATTTTTTTGTTTTTGTTACTTGACCTATGGTAGCTGGACCGCAAACCGGATAGATTCCCTACACCAAACAGTCACGGGCTAGTTGGGAACGTTGACTGGGGAGAGTCCCTTGCTATTGTTGCCTGCAAATTTCCAGGCTTGGTAATCGTTCCACACCCAGCTGTGAGGTCTATTTTCGTACAAAAGGAGTTAGGAGAAAGAAGAGGCAACTAGGTAATAGCTCTACATGAGTATGACCTCGAGTTCAAGCTAGCCTCCATAGTTAAAGGGTAGGGGTTGTGCAAACTAATGACTGAAATTAAAGACAATGAAGAAAATAACTGGGAAAACGAAGCTGAGTTACATTTAATGGATGTATGTCCTCTGTTCACAGCTCTGGAATCTTGGTATCGAGACCTTATGCATTACCTTCAGGCGGGATTGTTATCGAAACACTGGAATTATAAGCAAAGGAGAGCACTGCATCTTAAATCAGCCTCATATCAAATTGTTGAAGGAATATTATTCAGAAAGAATTATGATGGAGTTCTTAGATTCTTAGAGAAAGAAGATATGAAGAAGGTCATGATAGACCTACATTATGGGCCTGCTGGAGGACATTTCTCCAGAGATACAACAGCCCATAAAATTCTCAAAGCCAGATATTATTGGCCTACACTGTTGAAAGATGCACATGCCCATGTCAGAAAGTGTGACATCTGTCAAAGGTGTGGTGGAAAACAAGTTAAAGCAGCGGGACCATTAAATCCTTTGATGATAACAGAACCTTTTGAGAAGTGGGGGATGGACATTATTGGGGAGATTAAGCCAAATTCTTCCTTGCAACACAAATATATTCTGATGGCAACCGATTACGTCACTCGTTGGGTCGAATCCATTCCGTTGCATAAAGTGAATGAAGATGCGATCATGGACTTCTTGCAAGATCATATTATGACCAGGTTTGGAGTTCCAATTTATTTAGTTTTTGATAATGCTACTTATTTTTCCTCTATTAGATTAATTTCATTTGCTCATGAGAAAGGAATTAAGTTGCACTACTCTACAAATTACTATCCACAAGGCAATGGCTTGGCTGAATCTACGAACAAGAATCTGATTAGGATTTTAAAAAAGACTGTGATAGAAAACCATAGGAGTTGGCACCCAGCATTAGCAAATTCTTTTTGGGATGATAGGGTCACCCCCAAGAATTCGTTAGTGTGTCCCCGTATACCCTTGTTTATGGAAAAGAGTCCATTCTACCTCCCAATATCATGCTACCCTCCTCCATATAGCTCAGGAATCAAGAGGATCAAATAATGAAGTTTTGTAGATGAGGATACATAATCTTTTGAAGGGAGAAGAATCTAGATCCAAGGCTAGAGAACATTTTAAACAACAACAGGAGGTAGTGAAGAGGTGGTTTGATAAGCACAAAGCTGGAACAAAAGAATTTGAGGTGGGATATTTGGTTCTCAAGTGGGATCACCCTCATGATGAGAAAGGAAAACACACGAAATTTCAATAGTTATGGGTAGGCCCTTTCCAAATTGCAGCAAAGCTTGGCCCCTCAACGTATAAGTTGCAGGATTTATAGGGATGGAAAGAGAACTTACCAGTAAATGGTTTAGTTCTTAAGCCTTATTTTTCTTGATTTGGTTTTATTTGGTTCCGTTTTGTATATAAATAATTGAATTGTTTTGCCACTTTGATTTGTTCTTTTCCTTTTTGTTTAGAGTATTTTTATCTTGATTCCAATAAAAGAAGCAAGCTTTTGGTTGCATGGAGAGCATTAGAATTCTGGACTAACTAAAATCCTTGATTAAAAGACTGTGTATTATGGTTTTATCTCATAGAATTTCTTCTATTTTAGCAGTTTTCCTAAATGGCTATGAACACATTGAAGTCCTGCTTAAACCCTGTAAAATAAATCGGGATCAAAAGGTCTGGAATACTATTTTGAGGCTCCATCCATCTCATGTTTAAAAATGTCCTAGGGAGTGACAGCAAAAGACCCACAGAAAGGAAGCAAGGTAAACAGTATATTATATATAAATGATCCCATGCCAAGAATTGAAATCCAAAAGGTAGATAAGAGTCAAAAACTCCTATGAAAGCAATATGTATCAAAACAAAGTACTGAACCAGATAAGTACTAAATTGCCAAAAGTTCTTCTCTATCCGTGAGCTGAAAGTTAAATACAATCTCTCACACAAAAGGACACCATGGATAGAGGAGGCTGAATAAAAAATTCAGAAAGAAAGGCATGCAGGAGGACTCATATGAAAAGGACAAAAGTCCAAAAGCACAAAAAGTACAAAATGGCATGGGAATGAGGAACAAATGAATATTTCTGTTTACCATATATTACAATCCTGTGGTGTCCAAGATAGAAGCTACCCGAAGACAGAGGTAATAATGAAACTCATATTCCTGGCCTCAAAAGAATTATCTTGACTTTAAAATCTTGGTTTCCATTTTCCTAAATTGGGCTATCATCAATGATTAAAAGTACATATATTTTCCATTTGGGAAATCCAGACATCTAGAAGAATTCAGCATGTTGGTTTTACTGTTAAACAGTGTGTTACTTAAGGAATAAATTGTCCAGAGATCTAGGTTCACCAAGTAGTCACCAATTGTTGCAGCTGCAACTGTTTTCCAAAATATTTGAAATTTTGGACCCTCCTTTTTATTTTATCTTGCCTGCGAGTGTTTGGATTCCTGAACTCTATTTTCTGTGCTATAAATTTGGATTTTTAGGTAGATTGTTTTTCTTTCATATCGGAAGTTGAATGACCTTGCTTTGACTGTGGAACTTAGCAATTTCCCGCTGTTTCAATTGTATCCCTGTCGGAGTTTGGTTGTTCAGTTTGAGTCAGGGTTTTTCTTCTCTATGCTGCCACTGTTTTGGAGATGAAATGAACTATTTAACTGCTGCACAACTTTAAATTTTTCCAAGCACTTAACGTTTTCGGTGATTTTTCTCATTTCGATGATTTTTCTACTCACTATCGGAAGCCTATTCATGTTTGAATTCAAGCCTTAGTTGTCTATGTAGCTACCGTTTCAGAGGACAAATAGAGAACGGGTTGATGGACAGTTATTACATCCGTCGATGCATGGTTTTATTGGCTCAAACCTTTTTGCTTTGCAATGATATATTTTTGTTTTCGCTGTCGAAAGTATTTCAAACAATAAGTCGGAGGCTGTAGTCTGATTGCTTTCCACCATTACGGCTCCCGAGTGAACTAAATGCCCGCCATATAACTACTCCACTCGCTAAAGTTTTGTTATGGTTTTCGCCGACATGTTTTATTTGCCGCGGAGCCCGTAGTCTCTCCGTCTTCCGCTATTGCGGCTGTGTAATGCACTAACCACCCGACATTTATGTCATTTCGTTTGCCGACAACGATTCTTTCCGCCCAATGCTCTAGTTTGCCCGCCGGTGAGGTTTTTTCCTATCTTTTTGTGTGTGTTTTTACCTTATTTTATGGACGGCGAAGGTTTCAGATGCTTTTATCGTTTTGGGGTTTTTGTGACGAGAGCGCAGTACAGGGCCTCACTTTGATGATTAGTTTTACTGTTAGTAGGGTGTGTGCAAGAAGTTGAGGGACATTTTAGATGCAATGGTAGAATGAAGTCAAAACGTGCTCCTGTTTTGTTTAAATTCAAAAATGTGTTCCCTCCAAATGATAAGGCCGAGCCTCAACCCATGCTTGCATGGAATTCTTATGCCTATGTGTTTGCTTCATACTTTGCTTCGGATTCAACATGCCTATGCCTTGGAGTATGATAAACCATGACTAATTCAACATTATATCCAAATTTTCAATATGCTCGTGTTTAGCCGTTCGTCTGATTATGCTACACACCTCCATTTTTTATGAGATTTTAGAAACAAATATGGTTTTTTTTGCAGATTCCAAATATGTAAATTTTAACAAGAATACATTATTTTTTCTATTTTTTTCTTATTTATCTTCTATCATCACTCCTCAACTCAAAAAACACACTGTTAGTGTTTCGTCCATATCTCTTTCGTTTCTCAACCATTTAAAAAAAAATTGTATGGTGCACTAAAGAACACCAATCTCTCCATGATATAAAAAACCCATTTCCAAATAATTACATTAAGACATTCAAACGCTGCACCCACAATTGATGTACCATTTTCGAGGTTTGATCTCTTAGATAATAAATAAAAAAATTAAAAAAAATATATTTATTATTGGAAAAATAGTCATGCACTAGTACTATATGTTCTTTATATGTATACCGATTTTCGTAAGTTTATTCCATCATTTAGTCACTCAGACACTGCACCCACAAAAACATATACCTTATAATTTGTCCAAAAAATAAAAAAGTTCCCGTTAAAAAGTACCTAACTTCAGATAGTTAACAGCATTTTCAATAGAAAAAAATTATATATTTGGAAAGGCCATTCAATTTCCTACATTTCTTGTGTTTTACTCATCACAAGATTCATTTTGTAAGTGTCTCAAAATATCCATACAAGTTGATGGATGTCTGTTTTTTCAGTTTTCTATTGCATCTAACGCGCCAAAAGAGACCCTCATCTTTGTGCACTCACCCAGTATGGTTTACATTTTTTTGAAAAGATGCAATCCGAATTAACGATGATTTTTTCGTTTTAATTGCAGACGGACTTAGAAGATTCTCCAGACCTAGTTTGATGATTACTATTGCGAAGAAGGACAAAGCAGAAGGAAGTTGGCTGAAAAGTGATAGGCAGAGATGTTCTGAGATCAACGGATCTTAAAAAAGACAAATAAAAGACAAAACAGAATTGATAGCAACAGAGACCCAGGCTTGGAAAAAGTTCATCAGTTATCGAGCTGGTCCCGTTTTATGAAGTACTCATAAGTCTTAATTCGAAATGTAACACATTATATGAATCATGAGCACTCACAAAAGGACAAAATTGTGAGATTAAACGGTTGGGGGAGCCCAAAGGTCACTCGAGGGGGGCAGCCCAAGGGTTTTTTTGTTTTGTTTAAATATAAAAAAGTTAGAGGGAATAGAGGAATTTTTCCCAGTTAGATATGTGAAGACATATTGTAAGAAGAATTATTTCCTTTTGCAATACATAATTACAATTTGTCTGTTGGAGAAAGCTTGGTGGAATGTTCAAATGTTGTGCTATGGATTTGTTGAAGAGGAACTATTTCATTTTCAGCTTTGTGTCCATTAACTGTGAGATCGTTCTAACTCTTTGAACCTATGTTCCTGTATGAATGTTCTCTGGTTTATTTTATGAAAATTTCCATTATGAGTAATGAATGTTGTTCATAAACTATTGGTTATCTGGTTGTTCAAATATCTTTAAATTTTCATGTGTTTTGAAAGAAGTATCAGCTATCTATGATTTTTCATAATGCATGTACAAAATACATTACTCATCAATGAATGGTAATCTTGCTCCCTAGGGATAGGTTAGGTAGTTCGTATTTGTTTTTTTTTCAGTTGTGTGTGATTTAGATGCGAGAGAGTCTAAGACGAGAGGTAAGAACCTACGCATCACATTGTGACCACTCCTCGCATTCTTCATCAATATGCGTCTTAGATAGGAACTTGCATATCATACTTAAAATCAAAAATACAAAAATACATCTGGTGGACTGGGCCGCAACCGGTAAAACCTTTTGTTTTTGTTACTTGACCTACGGTAGCTAGACCACAAACCAGATGGATTCCCTACACCAAACAGTCATGGGCAAGTTGGGAACGTTGACTGGGGAGAATCCCTTGATGTTGTTGCCTGCGAATTTCCAGGCCTCAACACTCCGATAAATAATAAATATTAGGAGTAAAAGCTCTTAATTTTTGGTGGACACATCCATTAACTCACATAAGGGACCTAAGTCCTCTTTTGGTAATAGAGTAAAAGGGTGCATGATATGA
>LPNX010861965.1:0-34166 GCA_001517045.1 Pseudotsuga menziesii
AAGAAAGATGATACTGCATGAAAGTTTCTGCCATAGCCTTAGGACTTATGTATATGTGTGTCTTAAGTCATGAAAGGATTACTTAATCGTATGTATAAGCTTGCTTGGCTTATGTTATAAACATTGATCTCGACATAGTGGATGCAATTTGCATGTTCGGCTTTTTGTAGAGAAGAATGAATTTTGATTTGTCAAAAGTCTGTTTTACAATATGTGTAGTTTGACTTGTTGAACATGTTCCATTGAAACGACTTTTAAAAATCTGCCACTAACAGGATAGAATCTTTTTGCAGTAACATTGAAGTATACTTCTTGTACTTTTCACACATAACCATTTTTGGGGTATGAGGGGTACATTACATTAAATTTTATGCTAAGTTGTAATTGATGCCTGAGTAGGGTCAGGGATATTTAATGTAATTCTAAATATTTTATTTATAAATAAATAAAGGAGGAGACCACATGTTAGAAGAGATGTTAAAAGAGTGTTTACTGGTTAAATTGGTGGAGGAGACTGGGTGGAGAGCAAACTGACATGTGGCAGCATCCTCAAACCAATTCCAATTGTTGCAGGTGGAAACCTCCCTACATTTGGGGTCATGATTCCCCAAGAAAGTGGAATCGGAGCAGGTGGCTCAATTAATGAAAACTGACCCAAAAGACCTAGGCGATCTTTATAAAAAATCCCATTGAAGAGAGCTAAGGCGCTCATTCTAGAGAAGTGATCATTCAAATTGAATGAATGTACTTCAGAGAAATTCAATGGAAGGGAAATCTGGAAAGTGTTTGAGGGGATAACTGTTGATTGATCTAGTTGTAGATTTTAAGCTGAAGATTATACTACTGAGAGCAGAGTGTTTACTGAAATATTGAACTAGTCAATTGACAGAGGGTTCTACTGTTTGCATTCTCCACCAGTTCTCAGCCAAGAAGACCAAGATCAGGCTCGGGGGTCCTGAGGAAGCATTGTTTGAGTGCTCTCAAGGAGATTGGTAGGGAGGAACGGCCTTCTAACGCTGTTGTCATCTATCCTAAAGAGGTTCTATGTTATTTTGTTTTACTATGTTAGTTAAATAAGTTTAGTTTGACTGGTATATCATTGTTAAAGTTCAGTTTGTGAAATGTTAGAATTAGTATTCTTATTAGATTGTTAAAGAAATGAAGTTGATTTAGAATAGTAATATGTTCGAATGAAAATAAATTTTTAGACTGTGCTTTTCCACACCTCGAAACCAGGTCGTACTCTAGCACAGCTAGAATGCTTAAGTAGATGAAAGAAATTTATAATAGATTGAAAATAATAGATAGGGTTTTGTATCTATAGATAGTAGAGTAATTTATGCAATGTGTAGATTATTATGTAAAGAACAGTGCTATGGTTATTTATGTTTATTTTTTAACTAAGTATAACTAAGTAAAAATGTTGCAAAAGAAACAGTAGAACTACATTAGAGTATACTGATACAAATAAAGCTTATAGAAGATACAATTGGGTTTATAAACAAGGTAATAACCACACATAGTATCCTTTAAAAATCTATTATCTTAAAACTATTATTTAATGTAAACCAGAATTAGAGTTATGTTACAAACCATCTAATCATAAAAAGTAAATAGAGTTATTATTCTAGTATTTACAAAGTTCTCAATAATTTCTAATTTATAGAATAATAAACAAATTTAAAAATAAATGTAAAAGTAAATAGAATAAAACTAAGAAATTACTTAATAAGGGAATAATTATTTACCAAACAAGCTTCTAATCTATGCAAGTTGAACGTGAGGGTCGAAACCCTAGTCCTTATTTTATCATTTTTTTTAACATATTCTTAATAACAGAGTAAACAAATTAAACTACAAAAATATAAGTTATGCATTAGACTTGTAACACTCTTATTTCAAGAATTTATAGTATATTTATAAATTCTTTTATTTTTAAAAATAATTCGTAAACAGATTAAATAACACCAATAACTTTGTAATAAGGAAATGAAGGTAAACAAAAACCAATGATAAATCTATACAAGGGTTCCTATCCAGAAAACCCTAGCTACTTTAACCTAACTCATGAATATAAATTTATAGATTTTATTTTTTGAACTGAGTTAGAGTCTTTACAATAACATTATTCATTTACAAGAGAAATCATTAACAGTAAATTTATTTCACTAACAGTGAAGAAGAATAATAACCCAATTTACAGTAATACCATTTATAAAACAGTGTATAAATTATAAGGGTATTCGAAAGAGAGATCAAGTAAAAACCATGAAGACAAGAGAACCTCCATAATTTAAGAGACATAGTATAATATTACTTAGCCATAAGGCTGTAATTCTTGTTTACAAGTCAAGAAAGCTAAATACAAGTCACAACATAGAAGCGAGAGTTACCCTGCAACATGCAAGGGTTTTACTAACAAAAACAACAAAGTATCTAAGCAATGGAGGAACCGAAGCCGTGCTTCTTTTCCAACTACAAACCCTTTTTCCCTTAACCATTGCAAGTAGGGAGAATGCCACGTTTTAAATGGGGCTTAT
Organism: Pseudotsuga menziesii; assembly: GCA_001517045.1. Classification (NCBI taxonomy): domain Eukaryota; kingdom Viridiplantae; phylum Streptophyta; class Pinopsida; order Pinales; family Pinaceae; genus Pseudotsuga; species Pseudotsuga menziesii. The sequence goes on from LPNX010861965.1 coordinate 2,541, forward strand.
CCGTTTGGTCTGGAGGTCAATCCAGTGTTGGAGAGGATTCTTCTAAGTTTAAAGGCAACCTGTAACCTGCAAGCAAAGATCAAATATTTTAAACTGTAGATTCTATTACTAAAACCGTAATTTGAAATTTATAAATCATAGCAGGGTAAAATTTATACCTGAAGGAAAAGAACTCTGGAGCCGTGGAGGTAATCGAACCAGCAGAACGAACAGCACCTCAAAGAACAAACCCTCGTGATAACCTATGGTAGAGGCAGCGGGGTTCACAATCCAAACTACACCGATGATGGAGCACGATAAAGCTATGGAAATGGTGCAAGGAACCGACACTCTAAAACTATTTACAGAGTAACCCACTCTCACAACAATTTACTACTTGCAGAAACAAAACACTATAAGAGTTGTGCATCACTCAACTCATTCACAAGAGTTGCAACACTTCACTACATGCTAATGGAGCTGTAAAATGAAAATCAAGTGAGCCCTCATGGATGCGGAGAAACCAGACATTGCAAATCCAAACCCTCGATGATGAATGAAGAAGATAGGGTTACGTTGCAAGCTTTTAAATCGTTCATTGCACAGTGGAGGCTACTCCACGTGCCACTGGAATATTTACTTAGGAGTGGGTCGATCACTATAGTCTCCTACACTATCGGATAAAAACTTGTTATTACCAATGATTTTAATAATAGCCACAATGATAATGTTAGTTATAAAGTAAAAAAAATATCATTACGATGATAAACCATAAAGTCAAGTAGTGATAAAGAACAGGACACACGTTGCATCGTTAACCTTTATTTTATGAAAGACCTTGTAATCTTTCATTGGTATAACAACTATGGAAAGAACTTTAGTAGAGTATTTACCCTTGATCACAAGTTTATAGTACTACTATTAATCATTTATACAAACATATTGTTACATGACTATGTTGTTATAACTAGTGTTAATTAAACACTAGTGGGTAAAACAAATTAGTCTATAAATCAACTATATGTAAGTAAAAATAGATAGTATTTACACCGTAGAATAACTCTTACATTGGTATAAAGTCTATAGTGCCATGTTGTAGGTTAAACTTCTCGAAAGTTGGTGATCTTTTGGTCTCCATGGGGAACCAAAACTCTAAATCAATTAAACCAATACTAAGATTAGACTTAGTAAATAAAAAAAATAGTAAGACTATCCAAGGTTAAAAATAATATCACATTTTGATATTAATAAATGAGATGGTAATGTAATTTTTACTACATTACTTGTGACACGATAAACTTGGATGGTCGAACGTAAAGCTCAGTGATTTTTATGGAAGTAAATATTTATAACTGTAACTCATAATTCACCTCAACTAGGGTAGAATCGAAGGTAGAGCTAAAGGGTTCTATTGTAAGCCTTGCTTGAAGGCCTTAGATTTATTTTCATGCTTATAATCAGTGCCCTAGATTTTAGAAAATAGCAATGGGAGGAAACTATTGTATTGGTAAAAGTGTCGTTATATTGAATCATGAGCTCTATGTCGAACTTGTAAGTAACTTAGCTTATAGCTGGAAAGAAAAATATCTGAAGTAGAAGTCATGCTGGTGAAAAACATATAGTATGGCAAGGATTTTGGTTATTACGACATAAACTTAAATTACTGTCATAGTTGCTAAACAAGTAAGAAAAGTTACTTTACCTCGTAGTATCCTTGAACTCTATTAAGCAAAATTTACTCTAGCATTTTATATATGCTAAAGAAGTACATCTGGAATTAATTCTTTAATAAACTCCTACTTGTTCAAAATTTACCTATTGAACCTGTAAGATCCATAAATCCAGTTGAGTTAGTAGTTGCTAAGTAATCCCAATTTAAAACATAACTTCTCACCTACTTGACAAAATCAAATCATAATTACAGCTAGAAGTAACTAAATGCAGGCCATATACATAACATATCAAAATTAAAATGGTATTAGTTGTTATATGTTGAAGTTAATCATTACTTTTGTCAGCTGTTCATTTTTTCGTTGGCTGCTAATAGTTATCAAACTATGACTATAAACAACTTATGTTACATCAAAACTTTTTAATTTTTGTGTAAATTTGGGGTTTTGACATGTGGTATCAGAGCACAATGTTCAAAAACTAGGAATTGATGAAGCCCAACTTGGTTTTATGAAATAGTGAATTTAAATTATTTTTGCTGATGTTATTTTCTTTTAATGTTATTCAACAGAGAAATCGTTTCTGAATTTTAACAACAGGTATGGAAAGACTCGAGGAATATGTGGAAAATGAATCTCCCTTTACTGAACAAGAAAACTTACAAAGAGATCCTATACAAGAAGACATAACCACTAATTCCTCAGAACTTTTACAAACAGTAAAAGACTTAAAATCTAAAATGGAATCTGTTAAACAAAAAAATGAAAGGATTCTGAGAGCTCAGGAGGAGCTGAATTAGATCCTAACAGAAAGATTTCAAATTGAGGGAAGGGGTAAAAGAGATGATTCAGAATATATAAGTCATCAACATAAATATAAAAAGATTAAACAGACTAAAAATTAAAGAAGCTCATCTTCAGAGGTATTTGGTGATCAACGTAATTTTCATTCCACTAGTGATAGTAGTGATGCAACCATTATGCTAAAAAGAGAAAATACAAACCTTATGAGGAAATTTCTGGGGAGTTTAAAAATATTAAACCACCAACATTCAATGGAGAAACTGAGAAGGGGGAGGAAGCGGAATCCTGGTTATCTGGGATGAAGAAGTACTTCCAGATTTATAACTATTATAACCAATTAAAGGCTAGAATGGCTATCTACAATCTCTCAGGGAAGGATGATATTTGGTGGCAAGACTTGAAGAGAGTGAAGGGAATAAGAGAGAAGAATGTAAATTGCAGTACCTTCAAGAAGTAATTTAAAAAGAAATTTCTATCTAAGCAGTACTATGAAGAGAGAGCAAAAGAATTCTATGAGCTTAAATTAGGTTCAATGACTATGAAATATTTGAACAACAAGTTTTTATGTCTGCTTAGGTATGTGCCATACCTTGTAGATGAGAAACCTAAGGTACATTGATTCCTCGCCTGTTTACCTTATCACATCAAGGATAGGATTGAGTATGACAATCCAAAAACACTGGAAGAAGCTATGAGGAAAGCCAACTTCTGTTTTGAACAGAATCAGAAGAAGGAGAGCATGGCCAACTAGAAGGCCAAAAAGAATAACAATCATTATGATCAAAAGAAGAAATAGTTTGTGCCCAACCGGAATTCTAAAAATAATAAGGCCAGAAATTTTCCTAACAAGAATTTCCAAGGGAATAAGAATAATTCACCAAGCAATTAGAACAATTCAAAGGGTAAAGAGGTTGCTAATAATCATGGAAATTACACAAAGAAATTTGAACGCAAAGAACCTATAAAGTGCTGAGAGTGTAATGGCCCACATTATGTCTCAGTCTATCCTAATCGAAAAAATACTATCAATAATATCCATACCATATAGGAGGATATGACTGTTGGAGACCTAGCGAGGACTATGCCCATAATCAATGCAGCCTTGGAGAATCGATAAGCAGACTATCAAACTTCCATGGTGGAAGTAGAAGGTATAATAAATCAAACTCCTGTAGCTATTTTAATTGATCCAGGAGCTAGTCTCAGTTATATTTCACCTAAATTGGTAGAGAAATGTATGCTGCCTGTTGAAAAATTTGAAAATTCTTGGTTGGTTGGTTCAGTTAGCCACTAGTGCAAAGAGGAAGATAACTTGTTTTGTAAAGAAATGTGTAGTAGTTATGGATCAATTTGAAACTGTTGTAAAGCTTAATGTACTACCTATTGGTTCTTACGACACACTAATCGGTATGGAGTGGTTAGAGCAACGTAGGGTGATCTTAAATTGTTATGATAAAACCTTTACATGTATAAATATTGATGGAAAATCAATAAGTGTAAAGGGAATCCCTAGAAAAACAACCATAAGGCATATTTCTGCTCTACAGCTTAAGAGAGCTGTTAGAAAGGGTTGTAAAGCTTATGCAGTAACAATAACTGATGAGGAAAATCTAAATAAAATAGACAAATTAAAGTTGGAGGACATAGGAGTTTAAGAGAGTATGCTGATGTATTTCTGGAAGAAATTTCGGGACTAACTCCAAAAAGGGAACTATATTTTACCATTGAGATGGTACCTGGTGCAGTACCAAGCTCAAAAGGCCCTTATCGAATGAACATACTTGAACTTAATGAACTAAAGTCACAATTAAAAGAACTTATTGACAAGAAGTATATTTGACCGAGTGTGTCTCCCTGAGGGCACCTGTAATCTTCGTTAAGAAAAAGGATGGAACTATGCGAATTTGCATAGATCACTGTCAGTTGAATAAGATGACTATTAAAAATAGATATCTGTTGTCTCGCATAGATGATCTGTTTGATCAACTACGTGGAGCCACGGTGTTTTCAAAAATTGATTTAAGATCTGGATATCATCAAGTTAGGATTAAAGATGAAGATATCTTTAAAACGGCTTTTAGGACACGATATGGTCATTACGAGTTTGTCGTCATGCCATTCGGGCTTACTAATGTCCTATCTATTTTTATGTGTTTAATGAAAAATGTAATGCATAAATATCTAGACAAATTTGTGGTTGTGTTTATCAATGAAATATTAATCTATTCGAAATCTGAAGAAGAACATAAGGAACATTTAAAAATTGTTTTGTAAGAGTCATGAAATCATCAACTCTTTGAAAAGTTTAGTAAATGCAATTTCTTTAAGGATAAAATTCAGTATTTAGGTCATGTGGTGACCAAGGAAGGGATTTCAGTGGATCCCGAAAAGATAAAGGCGATTGAAGATTGGCCAGTTCCTAAAGATGTAACTAGTGTCCGATTCTTCATGGGAATTACCAGTTATTACCGGAGGTTCATTGAAGGTTTTTAGAGAATCGCAAATCCAATAAATTCTTTGCAGAAGAAAGGAAAGAAATTTGAATTGAACTAGAAATGCGAGGATAGCTTTAAAAGTTAAAAACTTTATTAACCAGTACACCTATTTTAAGAATAGTTGATCCAAATAAAGAATTTGTAGTGTGTACTGACGCCTGCAATGATGGTTTAGGCGGAGTATTGACTCAAGAAGGGCATGTTATTGCCTATGAGTCTAGGAAATTAAAGGTTCATGAAAATAATTATGCAACTTATGATCTGGAATTAGCTGTTGTTATACATGCTCTAAAGATGTGGCATTATCATCTAATTGACAGAAAATTTATTCTAATTACTGATAATAAAGGACTAAAATATCTTTTAGATTAGCCTAATCTAAATGCTAGACAAGCTAGGTGGCTAGCATTTCTAAGAGAGTATGATTTCTAAATTCAGCACATTAAAGGGAAAGAAAATAAAGTTGATGATGCATTAAGTGGAAATGTAAGGCTGAACTATACGACAGTTATCAGCACTTATACAACATATCTAGATGAACAGCTTAAAGTAGGGATAGAACAAGATGAAATTTACCAAAATTTACAAGCTAAAATCAAAGAAAATCCAATAGAAAGCTTAAGTAAAGGGTATAGTTTGAATGAAAAGTGATTTTTACTATGCAAAGACAGAATATATGTACCTAATGCACCTAAAGTTAAGTTATTAATTTTAGATGAAATTCATAAAACTCCATACTCATGCCATTTAGGTTATGAGAACACTATAACTATGTTAAGAAAATAATATTTTTGGCCAAACATGAAGGATGAACTGGCAGAATATATCGCTAGGTGTTTTGAATGTCAGTAGGTGAAAACTGAACATCAACACCCAGCTGGATTATTTCAGCCGTTGCCCATTCCTAGCTGGAAATGGGAGATAATTAGTCTCGATTTTGTTAATGGGCTGCCTAAAAATCAAAATTTAAATGATTCTATCATGGTAGTGGTCGATAAATTAAGTAAAGCAGCCCACTTTATACCTATTAAAACTATGCATAAAGCTGCAAACATAGCTGATATCTTTCTTAAGAAAATTTTTCGACTACATGGAATACCAAAAGTTATAATCTCATATAGAGACCTTAAATTTACAGGTAACTTTTGGAAATATTTATTTAAAAGATTAAACACTACACTAAATTTTAGTACTTTGTTCCATCCTCAAATAGATCGATAGACTAAAAGAGTAAACCAAGTATTGGAAGATTTACTCAGAATGTATGTGAAAGACCAGCGAGGTAAATGGGAGGATTATTTGCATCTCGTAGAATTTGCTTATAATAATAATTATCAAGCGTCGGCCAGATTTAGTCCTTTGAAAATCTTGTATGGAAGGAAGTGTAATACTCCTATCTCTTGGAGTAATCTAGTGTATAGATTAGTATTAGGTCCTGGACTATGGAAGGAAATGGAAAAAATTGTAAAGCAGGTACAAGGTAATTTGAAAATTGCACAGGATCGATAGAAAAGTTAAGCAAACCTTAAAAGAACTCCAAAGGAGTTTCAGGTAGGTGAAAATGTGTTCATCAAGGTGAGACCCAAAAAGAGCTCTCTAAGGTTGTGTAGTTGTACAAAATTAGCACCTCATTATTGTGGTCCATTTGAAATACTATCCAGGATTGGACAAGTAGCTTATCAATTAGCATTACCACCGAATTTAAGAGTTCATAATGTTTTTCACATTTCTGTAGTAAAGAAATATGTTCATGATGCTACTCATGTTGTTAACTGGAATGATGTACATGTGGAACCAGAAGGAGATTTTCTGGTGGAACCGGACTGTATCCTTGGGCAGAGGGAGACCACACTTCGGAATCGCACCACTGGTCAAGTGAAGGTGCAATGGAAGCACCTTAGTCCAGAGGAAGCCACCTGGGAATTGGAAAGTAATATGCGGGATGCATATCCAATTCTATTCTAGGGGAATTCTGAGGATGAAGAATAAATAACATTGAGGATGATGTTTTACTTTAAGGGGGTGTGTATGTCACATACCCCAATTTTGCAAAAACAATTTTATATTATTTGATATTATTTGAGGACAATATGTTAAATTTTATGCTAAGTTGTAATTGATGACTCATCAGGGTCAAGGATATTTAATGTAATTCTAAATATTTTACTTATAAATAAATAAAGGAGGAGACAACAGCTTAGGAGAGCTGTTAAAAGAGTATTTACTGGTCAAATTAGTGGAGGAGACTCAATGGAGAGAAAACTGACATGTGGCAGCATCCTCAAACCATTTCCAACTGTTGCAGGTAGCAACCTCCCTACATTTGGGGTCATGATTCCCAAATAAAGTGGAATCAGAGCAAGTGGCTCAATTAATGAAAACTGACCCAAAAGGCCTAATCAATCTTTCTAAAAATTCCCATTGAAGAGGGTTGAGGGGCTCATTATAGAGAAGTGATCATTCAGGTTGAATGAATGTACTTCAGAAAAATTCAATGGAAGGAAAATCTAGAAAGTGTTTGAGGGGATAACTGTTGATTGATCTAGTTGCATCTTTTAAGCTGGAGATCATACTGTTGAGAGCACAGTGTTTACTGAGATATTGAAATAGCCAGTTGACAAAGGGTTCTACTATTTGCATTCTCCACCAATTCTCAGCCAAGAAGACCAGGAACAGGCTAGAGAGTCCTGAGGAAGCATTTTTTTAGTGCTCTCTAGGAGATTGGTAGGGAGGAATAGCCTCCTAACACTATTGTTGTCTGTCCTAAAAAAATTCTATGTTATTTTGTTTTACTATGTTAGTTTAATAAGTTTAGTTTGAGTGGTATATGATTGTTAAAGTTCAGTTTGTGAAATGTTAGAATTAGTATTCTTATTAGATTGTTAAAGAAATGAAGTTGATTCAGAATAGTAATGTGTTAGAATGAAAATAAATTTTTAGACTGTGTTTTTCCACACGTGGAAACGAGGTCATACTCACGTCGTACTCTAGCATAGCTAAAATGCTTAAGTAGATGAAAGAAATTTATAAGAGATTGAAAATAATAGATAGGGTTTTGTATTTGTAGATAGCAGAGTAATTTATGCAATGTGTAAATTATTATGTAAAGAACAGTGCTATGGTTATTTATGTTTATTGTTTAACTGAGTATAACTAAGTAAAAATGTTGAAAAAGAAATAGTAAAACTACATTAGAGTATACTGATACAAATAAAGCTTATAGAAGATATAGTTGGGTTTATAAACAAGGTAATAACCACACATAGTATCCTTTAAAAATCTATTATCTTAAAACTATTATTTAATGTAAACCAGAATTAGAGTTGTGTTACAAACCATCTAATTATAAAAAGTAAACAGAGTTATTATTCTAATCTTTACAAAGGTCTGAATAATTTATAATTTACAGAACAATAAACAAATACAAAAATAAATGTAAACAATAAATAGAATAAAACTAAGAAATTACTTAATCATGGAATAATTACTTACGAGACAAGCTGATAATTTGTGCAAGTTAAACGTGAGGGTTGAAACCCTAGTCCTTTTTATGATTTTTTTAACATATTATTGATAATAGAGTAAAGAAATTAAACTAGAAAAATATAAGTTATGCATTAGACTCGTTAGAGTCTTATTTCAAGAATTTATAGTATATTTATAAATTCTTTTATTTTTAAAAATAATTCATAAACAAATTAAATAACACCAATAATTTTGTAATAACGGAATGAAGGTAAACAGAAACCAATGATAAATCTATACAAGGGTTCCTATCCAGAAAACCCTAGCTACTTTAACCTAACTTGTGAATATAAATTTATAGATTTTATTTTTCGAACTCAGTTAGAGTCTTTACAATAACATTATTCATTTACAAGAGAAATCATTAACAGTAAATTTATTTCACTCACATTCAAAAAGAATAATAACCCAATTTACAGTAATACCATTTATAAAACAATGTATAAATTATTAGGGTATTCGAAACAGAGATCAAGTAAAAACCATGAAGACAAGAAAACCCACATAATTTAAGAAACAGAGTGTAATATTACTTAGCCATAAGGCTATAATTCTTGTTTACAAGTCAAGAAAGCTAAATACAAGTCTTTTTTCTTAGAATTGCATATTGTTTAGTTACTATGGAAAAGAGCTTAGAGTCTTTACCTTTTCAGCATCTATTGCTTTATTATTTTGGTTGGGTAACTCCCTGAATGGAGGTAGAGCAAGTCCTTGCTATAACGAAGACGAATGTATAAAGGTTATATTTATTGGAATCTTAAATCATATATCCACCATAAGCCTCGCTATATGGTAGGTTCATTAAAACGATTTAATGAATAACAATATGACTAGCTTGACTAGGAATAGCATGTAAGTTTAATGATCAGCTCATCTAGGTTATGTATTAAAAAGCTGATGATGTTATAATGAAATTGTCATGTTTGTAAGTTATCTTTGCACATGCACCGGTCAGGTTGTTTTATCATTAGAAGTAACAAATTGTATAATCCGGCTGATCATAAACTAATGGTGGATGATGTCTACATACTAACCTTGCAGGTTTCACCGATGTTATGACAATTGCTGACAGATTTTGGATGTTGGTCTTATGGCATTGACAAGAAATTTAAAGGTTTAGATGTGGTATATATAAAATGGCAACAGTGAGTGAATTTTTCTGTTGTAATAAATTGAAGTTAATAAGTGATTACATTGTCCAAATTCTCAGGTTTTATGTTTTTTTTCTTGAAAATGGTGTTGGTATAAGAAATTGAAAAGATTTTGTGGCTTCTTGTAAATGCCTTCTTGTCAATTTTGGTGATAAAAGGATCTTATCAGATGAATAATGAAGTAAGGCATGACTTATGCAAAAAAATTTGATGTTCTTTGAATTAATAAAATGATAAACTAACACCCAGAGAGTGTTTGCAGGCATGGGAAATTTATGGCCATGAAAAAGGATAAAGCTCCAGGACTATGATGAGTTAAATCTCATGTGTATTAAGTTATCATAAGAAGAGGGAGTGGTGATGAAGGTAGTGGTTAAAATCTACCTTGTTTTCCCCTAGGTCAGCGAGGGACCATTATGCATTCTGGGGAAGCCCAGATGTAAGACATTTGGTTAAGACTCGTTCTACACACATTAGAGGACTGTCACATGAGTTGGGGGACTCTGTGAAGAGAATAACCTCTAGGCGCTGTGGAGGTGTGTGAGAACGGAGTGCCTCAGCTTGGTGAATCACCCTGAAGAGCACAAAAAGGAGATACGCCTAAGAGGGGTACAGGGTATCGCTCTTGTGTTGGGTGGCTTGAATTGGCACTTGGTGTGCTGGGATGAAGGATCATCCAAAGAAAAGAATAATGACAAGCACCCTAAATAGCATAGAGGAGATACATGAAGGGTTGGTATCGTCCTTGTGTTGGGTGGCTTGAATTGGTACTTGGAGTACTGTTGGCACTTGATGTGCTAGGATGGAGGACATCCAAAGAAAGGAACAATGCGGAAAAAGGTATGTGCATTGCAGGTAAACTTGTACCGATGAGGTAATATGTTGATTAATTGACAGATAGAACTGACATGTATATATTGGAGCCATTGTGGATTATAAAAATGGTATAATGGATTTCTAGCATTGACATTATTGATATAATGGGATTTCAATGCTTGTAGTCATGTTTTTATTGATGTATCAATTGCATTATGGAAAATAATTGGGTAATATAGCACCAATGAACACTATAAAATTGTAGATTGCAAAGGAATATATGACTTTTGTTTAAGTTGAATTGTGATTTGGACATGAATTACTGAATGGACTAAGTTGTAGTTATGATGCTGCAAAAGACTTGCTAATTATATTCATGATGAATTGATTCTTATCTATCTGCAATTTGGGTGGACCCAATTTTTTTTGCAGGTCCTACGAACCCACAAGGATCAGAAAAGAAAAAAAAACCGGAAGAGAGATCCGAGCAAGGTGAACCAAGAAGAGATGAGTCCAGAAAAGAATAAAAGATTTGTCGAAGAAACAAGAAACACCGAGGACAGTGTTTTTTCTTTTAGGGGGGAAGGATGTAATATCGCTCTCCTATGCCCTGGAATATCTTGTAATTTTTGCATATTATTGTACTAGTCTCGGTGAGGAGCTCAAGGCCAAGGACCCACCCAAGACAACACCTTGTGGCTTATAAAGGTTAATTGTCTAAGTGAAAATACTTAGGAGACAAAATGAAATGAAACAACATAACTAAAAGCTAACTAAACCCTACCCGGGGCAAAAAGCGAACGGTTGAAGAACCATAATCAATACCATAGACTTACGTAGCATTTGGTTTATGACGGTAAGGTGAGGCCTTATAAAGGACCCCTGGTATCACACTTTTAAGAGTAAGGTTAAAAGATTGAAAGAAAGGGGGTTAATTCTCGAAGGGCTACTAGGCCGTAGCCTCCTTATAGATAATTTATTATCATGAGCATACCCCATCTAATAAATACATAGGAATAATCCTTATGGTTAGCATACAATACCTAAAATAAGGAGATTTGTCCTTTTGATGACAAATCAAAGTTATGGTTCTAAATTACTCTCCCAGACAACATTTTCTTAAGTGTGCATCACATATAATTATTAGTTAAAGAAGAATATTTTATTAATGAGGCAGAAAAATAGCCGGGGATTGGATGCATGCCCCTGAGAATAATTACTTGACATCCGAAGTTAAGGGGGGGGCCTGCCTCGGCAAAGATCAAGGCAGAAATATGCCTTGAATTGGGGAAAACCTGGCGCATTGTGGGGAAATAACGTTTTCCTTTTTTTTATTAATAGGTTTGAAATTCTGGGAGAGGGAGGAACATTGATGTTGTGTCGGGGTTTTTGCTCTACGTTTTGATATGTTTTTCTACCTATGCGTTTTCTCAACTAGAGGGATGTTGCACTTCTTTGGGGGAAATTTAGAGGGTAGTGTTGTTTTAAGTTGAATGAAGGAGGCGACCCTTTTGGGGTAATGGGTTCTTGTGTCTCGTGGATACAGCAGGCGATAGACATCTGACTAGTAAGAGATACTCAGAGTAAGCTCTGCCCTACGATCTATTGAAGGGATCAATAAAAATCCAAAACCGACGAACGGGCATGAGACTCGTTGGGAGGTACGATTAGGGTTAACCTTTGTCTTTCGATTGAAATATATCCTGTATGGAATTTTTAAGTAGATGTGTATTGTAATGCATCTAGTTTTTGTATTTTAATGAGTATATCTTGCCTGCAAGATATTGGATTCAGACCCTGCCTGTGTGTTACTTATTCTGCCTGTGCATTCCCTGCAAAAAATCCGAATCCGGAGTTCACACTTGGGCTTACCCACGAGTTCTCCTATCTGAGCTTCTATAATGCTGTATGCGTCTAGGTCATTAATAGATCATTGCTGTGTTTTATCAATAAACCGATGGGGTCATTGTCTGCTAGAGGCGTTGATCCATTCTTATTGTAACTTCTTGGGTCTGTGTTTGTAAAACCATAGTTGGATTCATATCCTCGATTGTGGTTCTAGATCCTTATCCTTGAATTTCGTTGGAGCCATCACCACATAGCGTCTTAAATGTGTAGATCTACACTGATGTGATTGGGTGTTTACTTAAACACGTCTTAAAACCTCTACATGTTCATCCAGGTCTGTAAGACCCAAAGGTGTGTTTGTAATAACATGCGGCTTTCGTCACCCATGCAAATAGCTCCATCATGCTTAGTATTTATTCCACCTGGTATCGCTGTAAGCATTTTGATTTATTAGAATCTTTTGGATACAGGGTTGTACCTTAATCCTTGATTTGGAGAGGACACAACGTTAAACGGAAGCATGTTTTTTTTTAGCTGGGCATGTTTTGTAGAAATATTTTTTTATTCGCATGCCTTCGACTGACCCTTGCATCAACAGTCTTATTTCTCTATTGGACCCAAACAAGGAGGTCCATGCTACCTTAGAACATATTTTTTGGAAAGAAAAACAATAAGCATCGATTGCTTACAATGGCTTTCATGCCATGTCAGTACTATAACCATTTAATAATAACAATGCCGAGATGGGATGAACCCTCGAATAGAAATGATTAAGTGAACCAAAATTAGAATACTATAGACTTTGACTAAAATCTATCTTACTCTTATGGTAGCCCACCTACTATAAGAAAAAAGGAGGTGTAATCATTGGAATAGTTAGAAATGTTGTAGCGTAGCCTGAGTACTTGTTTCCTTTCACCTAAGTTGGTTATCAGAAAATAAGGATAATAATGAGCACAGTATGGTTGAGAGGCTTTAGACTCTCCACTCAGGATCGTGTAAGAGGAAAACACTTGGAAAATAGTTTGATTATATCATTCAAAGAGGGCCCTGCAAATAAGAATCTTAGTATATTTGTTTTGTCCCCTATAATAAATGATTTTGGAAAGGATGTAGTAATGAAACTACACTTTGTAATTTTTGGTAGTGTCCACTATTAGAGATATATGTTGAAAGGCTACAGTATTGATACTGCATGTTTGTAACATTGTTGAATACCTAATAAAAATAAAAATCCGGACGGTTTGGTATGGACTATCTTTGGTGGACGTAACCCCAAGGTTGGGGTCAACCACGTGAAATTGGTTTTCTCATTTGTAATACCATGTTGTGCTGGTTTATTTCTTGTGTTTTACATGATTGTAAACGCTTTAATTGGTGAAAAAGATTACTAATATTTTGTTTTGTAGACTTACTGAATGTTTTATAGCCTAAGGTATTAGTGGTACATTACATATGGTATCAGAGCGAGGTTACAACTCTGGAGCTGATGGGCCTTCTACAGATTTGTAACTTTGCAATCATTATTCGGTATTTAATTGAATTCATCGGTTAATCAATAACATGGAAAGTTTGATTAGTGATTACAGATTCTTTCTTTTTGTCATTTGTGGAAATAAGAGCATTGGCACACCTCTGTGTTTACTTGGAGAGAAAATACACCTCTGCTTATTTGGCAAGAGCAGAATCCTCTGCGTGTTGAGGGGAGAGACAGCTCGGCATATTTTGGAGGTCCCGGCCACATGCTAATGCTTATGGGCGTTTTTGCTCCTACCTGCGTTCGATTATGTATTTCAGGATTGACATATCAAAAGGGCGCTAGGGTTGATCGGGTGTGGACCAGGACAACTATGGTTATTGTTTGCAAATTACAGTCGTTGTCCATAGCCAGCGACTGATGAAAAAGGTAAAAACATACCTGATATTTAATAGATCTGAACTTGTTTACATTTCCATTCTTGGATCTAAATCTCTGATTGATGTAGGTTAAATGTGTACAGATTTGAACATTGAGCATATCGGTTGTGTAGAGTAGTTTGCTTATAACGTTGGATCTGTATAAAAATATAAAAATAAAAATAAAAAAATAGTGTGATTGGTTGTGCCTTTTAAACTCTGCATTTTTGTAATGGGGGTTCTTCCTGGGAAAGAGGTAAAGAAAAGAATCGAATGCCAGATGGAGTGAGCCTAGGCTGTAATCAAAGTTATGGAGGAGTCTGAAATTTTAACCTAGCATCGGGTTAAGGAAAAACTCTTAGATTGGAACCAATCTTGTGGTGGGATCCCAGGCTGCGATTTCCTTTAGGTATGAACAATTATAAAATGTGTTTTATGCTTGTGTTCTCTGCAAAATGGACGGAAGTTTCCGATCCAAATGACTGTGTTAGAAATTGAATGCTATGGGATTTTGATAAGCATGTCATTTACAGTTATGAGTGTATGAAGTAGAATTTTATTATCTTTGTTTTGTTTTAAATCAGTTGTGATTCCCAAGCCTGTGATTTCCCATTAGGTTACAGGGTTTACTATAGGCAAATTCACCCCTAGGGGTATCCACCGTAGATGGCTTCACCATTCTCCGAAGGGTCCACTATTATCAAATTTGAGGCCTGGCCATACAAGTTATAGCCTTACTCTCTGCATTTGCTTATTTCGCTATGGCCTCAATAGTATGAATTGCATTTACCTCGGGTAGCCGAGAAGAGTAGTCTACTCCTTGTTATATGTTTCTTTTAACACGAATCCATTGGGACAGTCCCCCTTAAACTAACTGAGTTATGTTTTAAATCATGTATTTTTGAAGGCAGTTTGCTAGCTTTGACGAGAGCGTATTATCTATTCTTTATGCTAGGATCGCTGTTGTGTTTTGGGGAAATGGTGTACCGGGATGGATGTGTTGATGTGGATGTGGTTTTCATTAACGGGTGGGAGTATGTGTGTGTGCCAACTTTCCTGGATGTTTGAGAACGATTGAGGAACAAAAATAAAACTATACCTATAGTCTCGATAAGAGGAATGGTAGCATTTTGTCCTGCATGCATTGTTGCTATATGCAGATGTGGTTTTCCTTGCATTTTTTTTTCCACGTTTTCTTTTTTTTCTTACAGTGGGAGGACTGCAATTGGTGACTTGTTTTCCTTTATGAATATCTGGAAACACTTTTTATTCTGTTTGATCCCGATAGACAACAGTTGCGAAATGGTTTACTTTTTTTATGTTGTTGGAGCTTCTCTTTATTTCGGGATTACGAATGTGTTTGATTGAGAGAAATTTTTTTCTCAAATAGGATCAAGGTAAAAGCGTGATATTCTAGTGTATGATATTCCAGCTGTATCAGAATGCTTTGTTTTAGCAGGTAACACTTCCCTTCATTAGTGAGCACCATGTTCAAAAGGCCACTCCAAAAAAGAAAAGATGCGAGGCACTGAGGACCAATTGCACATGGTATTGGGTAGGTAATTATTTACACCAGTGTGTAAATTATAATTCGTTTTCACTATTTTATAAATAAGACTCTAGTATGAACAATGGGTGGAAATACGGTCTCGATCGTAGCTGGATGGTTATGGAATCGATTTAATTACTGTGCATTGAAGGTAATTCTTTATTGAGCGGCAACCGTTTCAATAAATGGGTCTGGAATTGAATATTAATTGTTAGTATGGAATTGATTTAATTATTGTGCATGACAAGTAATTATTTATTAAGCAGTAACAATTTCATTGAATTGTGTCTTGGAATGGAATATTGTTTAGCTACTATGGAATTGATTTAATTACTGTGCGCTGCAGGTAATTATTCCTTCAGCATTAAAGGTTTTTTTTTTCTTTTCTTAGAATTGCATATTGTTTAGTTACTATGGAAAAGAGCTTAGAGTCTTTACCTTTTCAGCATCTATTGCTTTATTATTTTGGTTGGGTAACTCCCTGAATGGAGGTAGAGCAAGTCCTTGCTATAACGAAGACGGATGTATAAAGGTTATATTTATTGGCATCTTAAATCATATATCCACCATAAGCCTCGCTATATGGTAGGTTCATTAAAACGATTTAATGAATAACAATATGACTACCTTGACTAGGAATAGCATGTAAGTTTAATGATCAGCTCATTTAGGTTATGTATTAAAAAGCTGATGATGTTATAATGAAATTGTCATGTTTGTAAGTTATCCTTGCACATGCACCGGTCAGGTTGTTTTATCATTAGAAGTAACAAATTGTATAATCCAGCTGATCATAAATATATGGTGGATGATGTCTACATACTAACCTTGCAGGTTTCACCGATGTTATGACAATTGCTGACATATTTTGGATGTTGGTCTTATGGCATTGAAAATCACTTTAAAGGTTTAGATGTGGTATATATAAAATGGCAACAGTGAGGGAATTTTTCTGTTGTAATAAATTGAAGTTAATAAGTGATTACATTGTCCAAATTCTCAGGTTTTATGTTTTTTTTTCTTGAAAATGGTGTTGGTATAAGAAATTGAAAAGATTTTGTGGCTTCTTGTAAATGCCTTCTTGTCAATTTTGGTGATAAAAGGATCTTATCGGATGAATAATGAAGTAAGGCGTGACTTATGCAAAAAAATTTGATGTTCTTTGAATTAATAAAATGATAAACTAACACCCAGAGAATGTTTGCAGGCATGGGAAATTTATGGCCATGAAAAAGGCTAAAGCTCCAGGACTATGATGAGTTAAATCTCATGTGTATAAAGTTATCACCAGAAGAGGGAGTGGTGATGAAGGTAGTGGTTAAAATCTACCTTGTTTTCCCCTGGGCCAGCGAGGGACCATTATGCATTTTGGGGACGCCCAGATGTAAGACATTTGGTTAAGACTCGTTCTGCACACATTAGAGGACTGTCGCATGATTTGGGGGACTCTGTGAAGAGAATAACCTCTAGGCACTGTGGAGGTGTGCGAGAATGGAGTGCCTCAGCTTAGTGAAGCACCCTAAAGAGCACAAAAAGGAGATACACCTAAGAGGGGTACAGGGTATCGTCCTTGTGTTGGGTGGCTTGAATTGGCACTTGGTGTGCTGGGATGAAGGATCATCCAGAGAAAAGAATAATGACAAGCACCCTAAATAGCACAGAGGAGATACACGAAGGGTTGGTATCGTCCCTGTGTTGGGTGGCTTGAATTGGTACTTGGAGTACTGTTGGCACTTGATGTGCTGGGATGGAGGACATCCAAAGAAAGGAACAATGCGGAAAAAGGTATGTGCATTGCAGGTAAACTTGTATCGATGAGGTAATATGTTGATTAATTGACAGATAGAACTGACATGTATATATTGGAGCCATTGTGGATTATAAAAATGGTATAATGGATTTCTAGCATTGACATTATTGATATAATGGGATTTCAATGCTTGTAGTCATGTTTTTATTGATGTATCAATTGCATTATGGAAAATAATTGGGTAATATAGCACCAATGAACACTATAAAATTGTAGATTGCAAAGGAATATATGACTTTTGTTTAAGTTGAATTGAGATTTGGACATGAATTATTGAATGGACTAAGTTGTAGTTATGATGCTGCAAAAGACTTGCTAATTACATTCATGATGAATTGATTCTTGTCTATGTGAAATTTGGGTAGACCCAATTTTTTTTGCAGGTCCTACGAACCCACAAGGATCAGAAAAGAAAAAAAAACCGGAAGAGAGATCCAAGCAAGGTGAACCAAGAAGAGATGAGTCCAGAAAAGAATAAAAGATTTGTCGAAGAAACAAGAAACACCGAGGACAGTGTTTTTTCTTTTAGGGGGGAAGGATTTAATATCCCTCTCCTATGCCCTGGAATATCTTGTAATTTTTGCATATTATTGTACTAGTCTCGGTGAGGAGCTCAAGGCCAAGGACCCACCCAAGACAACACCTTGTGGCTTATAAAGGTTAACTGTCTAAGTGAAAATACTTAGGAGACAAAATGAAATGAAACAACATAACTAAAAGCTAACTAAACCCTACCCGGGGCAAAAAACGAACGGTTGAAGAACCATAATCAATACCGTAGACTTACGTAGCATTTGGTTTATGATGGTAAGCTGAGGCCTTATAAAGGACTCCTAGTATCACACTTTTAAGAGTAAGGTTAAAAGATTGAAAGAAAGGGGGTTAATTCTCAAAGGGCTACTAGGCCGTAGCCTCCTTATAGATAATTTATTATCATGAGCATACCCCATCTAATAAATACATAGGAATAATCCTTATGGTTAGCATACAATACCTAAAATAAGGAGATTTGTCCTTTTGATGACAAATCAAAGTTATGGTTTTAAATTACTCTCCCGGACAACATTTTCTTAAGTGTGCATCACATATAATTATTAGTTAAAGAAGAATATTTTATTAATGAGGCAGAAAAATAGCCGGGGATTGGATGCATGCCCCTGAGAATAATTACTTGACAGCTGAAGTTAAGGGGGGGGCCTGCCTCGGCAAAGATCAAGGCAGAAATCTGCCTTGAATTAGGGAAAACCTGGCGGATTGTGGGGAAAGACCGTTTTCCTTTTTTTTGATTAATAGGTTTGAAATTCTGGGAGAGGGGGGCACATTGATGTTGTGTCGGGGTTTTTGCTCTACGTTTTGATATGTTTTTCTGCCTCTGTGTTTTCTCAACTAGAGGGATGTTGCACTTCTTTGGGGGAAATTTAGAGGGTAGTGTTGTTTTAAGTTGAATGAAGGAGGCGACCCTTTTGGGGTAATGGGTTCTTGTGTCTCATGGATACAGCAGGCGATAGTCATCTGACTAGTAGGGGATACTTAGAGTAAGCTCTTCCCTACGATCTATTGAAGGGATCAATAAAAATCCAGAACCGGCGAATGGGCGTGAGACTCATTGGGAGGTACGATCAGGGTTAACCTTTGTCTTTCGATTGAAATATATCCTGTATGGAATTTTTAAGTAGATGTGTATTGTAATGCATCTAGTTTTTGTATTTTAATGAGTATATCTTGCCTACAATATATTGGATTCATACCCTGCCTGTACGTTGCTTATTCTGCCTGTGCATTGCCTGCAAAAAATCCGAATCCGGAGTTCACACTTGGGCTTACCCATGAGTTCTCCTATCTGAGCTTCTATTATGGCTGTATGCGTCTAGGTCATTAATAGATCATTGCTGTGTTTTATCAATAAACCGACGGGGTCATTGTCTGCTGGAGGCGTTGATCCATTCTTATTGTAACTTCTTGGGTCTATTTTTGTAAAACCATAGTTGGATTCATATCCTCGATTGCGCTTCTAGATCCTTATCCTTGGATTTCATTGGAGCCGTCACCACATAGCATCTTAAATGTGTAGATCTGCACTGATGTGATTGGGTGTTTACTTAAACACATCTTAAAACCTCTACATGTTCATCCAGGTCTGTAAGACCCAAAGGTGTTTTTGTAATAACATGCGGCATTCGTCGCCCATGCAAATAGCTCCATCATGCTTAGTATTTATTCCACCTGGTATCATTGTAAGCGTTTTGATTTATCAGAATATTTTGGATACAAGGTTGTACCTTAATCCTTGATTTGGAGAGGACACAACGTTAAAAGGAAGCATGTTTTTTTTTAGCTCGGCATATTTTGTAGAAATATTTTTTTATCTGCATGCCTTCAACTGACCCTAGCATCAACAATGTTATTTCTCTGTTGGACCCAAACAAGGAGGTCCATGCTACCTTAAAACATATTTTTTGGAAAGAAAAACAATATGCATCGATTGCTTACAATGGCTTTCATGCCATGTCCGTACTATAACCATTTAATAATAACAATGCCGAGATGGGATGAACCCTCGAATAGAAATGATTAAGTGAACCAAAATCAGAATACTATAGACTTTGAATAAAATCTATCTTACTCTTATGGTAGCCCACCTACTGTAAGAAAAAAGGAGGCATAATCATTGGAATAGTTAGAAATGTTGTAGCATAGCCTGAGTACTTGTTTCCTTTCACCGAAGTTGGTTATCAGAAAATAAGGATAATAATGAGCACAATATGGTTGAGAGGCTTTAGACTCTCCACTCAGGATCGTGTAAGAGGAAAACACTTGGAAAATAGTTTGATTATATCATTCAAAGAGGGCCCTGCAAATAAGAATCTTAGTATATTTGTTTTGTCCCCTATAATAAATGATTTTGGAAAGGATGTAGTAATGAGACTACACTTTGTAATTTTTGGTAGTGTCCACTATTAGAGATATATGTTGAAAGGCTACAGTATTGATACTGCATGTTTGTAACCTTGTTGAATACCTAATAAAAATAAAAATCCGGATGGTTTGGTCTGGACTATCTTTGGTGGACGTAACCCCAAGGTTGGGGTGAACCACGTGAAATTGGTTGTCTCATTTGTAATACCATGTTGTGCTGGTTTATTTCTTTTGTTTTACATGATTGTAAATGCTTTAATTGGTGAAAAATATTACTAAGATTTTGTTTTGCAGACTTACTGAATGTTTTATAGCCTAAGGTATCAGTGGTACATTAAAACACTATACGAGTTGTGCATCACTCAACTCATTCACAAGAGTTGCAGCACTTCACTACACGCTGATGGACCTGTAAAACGAAAATCAAGCGAGCCCTCATGGCCGCAGAGAAACCAGACAGTGCAAATCCAAACCCTCGACGATGAATGAAGAAGATAGGGTTATGTTGCAAGATTTTAAATCGTTCATTGCACGGTGGAGGCTACTCCACGTGCCACTGAAATTTTTACTTAGCAATGGGTCGATCACTATAGTCTCCTACACTATCGGATAAAAACTTGTTATTGCCAATGATTTTAATGATAGCCACAATGATAATGTTAGTTATAAAGTCAAAAACATATCATTACAATGATAAACCATAAAGTCATGTAATGATAAACAACAAGACATATGTTGCATCGTTAACCTTTATTTTATGAAAGACCTTGTAATCTTTCATTGGTATAACAAATATGGAAAGAAATTTAGTAGAGTATTTACCCTTGATCATAAGTTTATAGTACTACTATTAATCATTTATACGAACATATTGTTACATGACTATGTTTTTAGAACTAGTGTTAAGTAAACACTGGTGGGTAAAACAAATTAGTTTATAAATCAACTATATGTAAGTAAAAGTACATAGTATTTACACCCTAGAATAACTCTTACATTGGTATAAAGTATATAGTGCCATGGTGTAGGTTAAACTTCTCGAAAGTTGGTGATCTTTTGGTCTCCATGAGGAACCAAAACTCTAAATCAATCAAACCAATGTTAATATTAGACTTAGTAAATAAATAAATAAAATAGTAAGACTATCCAAGGTTAAAAATAGTATCACATTTTGATATTAGTAAATGATATGGTAATGTAATTTTTACTACCTTACTTGTGACATGATAAACTTGGAAGGTCGAATGTAAGCTCAATGACTTTTATGCAAGTAAATATTTATAACCGTAACTCATAATTCACCTCAACTAGGGAAGAATCGAAGGTAGAGCTAAAGGGTTCTATTGTAAGCCTTGCTTGAAGGCCTTAGATTTATTTTCATGCCTATAATCAGTGCCCTAGATTTTAGAAAATAGTAATGGCAGGAAACTATTGTATCAGTAAAAATGTCGTTATATTGAATCATGAGCTCTATGTCGAACTTGTAAGTAACTTAGCTTACAGCTGGAAAGAAAAATATCTGAAGTAGAAGTCATGCTGGTGAAAAACATATAGTATGGCAAGGATTTTGGTCGTTACGACATAAACTTAAATTACTGTCATAGTTCCTAAACAAGTAAGAAAAGTTACTTTACCTCGTAGTATCCTTGAACTCTATTAAGCAAAATTTACTCTAGCATTTTATATATGCTAAAGAAGTACATCTGGAATTAACGCTTTAATAAACTCCTACTTGTTCAAAATTTACCTGTTGAACCTGTAAGATCCAGAAGTCTAGTTGAGTTACTAGTTGCTAATTAAGCCCAGTTTAAAACATAACTTCTCACCTACTTGACAAAATAAAATCATCAGTACAGTTAGAAGTAACTGAATGCTGGCCATATACATAACATATCAAAATTAAAATGGTATTAGTTGGTATATGTTGAAGTTAATGATTACTTTTGTTAACTGTTCATTTTTCTACTAGCCGCTAATAGTTATCAAACTCCGACTATAGACAACTTATGTTACATTAAATTTTTTTTATTTTTGTGTAAATTTGGGGTTTTGACAGGATGTGCCTAAGAACGTCACTGACATTCGATTTTTCATGGGACTCACTCGGTACTATTGGAGGTTCATCCAATGGTTCTCAAAGATATCCTATCCTATTACTTTCTTACAGAGAAATGGGGTAAAGTTTGTATGGTCTGTAAGGTGTCAGGAAAGCTTCAAAAATTTAAAAGGACTCTTAACCATGGCTCTGATCTTGAAGGTAGTTGACCCCTATAAATACTACACAATATGTACTGATGCTAGAGAGGGATTGGGGGGACTACTATCTCAAGCAAGTCATGCGGTGTGTTATGAATCTCGTAAGTTGAAGGATCATGAGAAGAATTATGTAGTGCATGATCTAGAACTGGAGGCAGTAGTACATTCCTTAAAGATGTGGCGTCACTACGTGTTAGAGAAAAAGTTCCTCTTATTAATAGATAACACCTACATAAAGCATTTGTTTACTCAGCTTGGACTCAATTCTAGACAATCATGATGGATGGCCTTCTTAAGTGAATTTGACTTTGGAGTGAAGCATATGAAAGGTAAGGAAAATAAAGTGGCTGACGCACTCAGCTGAAGAATTCATGAAGTATATGAGATCACCGTGATTCAACTAGAAGATGATATTTTGAGTAGAATAAAAATGGCTATCATCCATAATGCTAAGTATGGGAACCTATTGAATAAGCTGCAAATAGAAGAGGTAAACATGAATGGGATAAAACTCAAAGTAGACCAGAAAGGATTAACTCAGTTTAAAAAAAGGATGTACATGCCTAATGTTGCAGATTTAAAGTTGTTTATTTTGAATGAAATGCACAAAACCCCTTATGCAGGACACCCTCATTACCAAAATATGATAACGACTGTCAGAAATAAATTATTTTGTCCTAATTTGAAGAAAGATCTAGTTGATTACCTATCTAAAAGCTTGGAATGTCAAAAGGTGAAGGATGAACACCAACATCCTGTGGGTTTGTTACAACCCTTACCAATTCCTGAATGGAAATGGGAGGTAATGTCTTTGGATTTTATCATAGTTTTTCCTTTGACTCAAAAACAACATGATTTAATTATGGTTGTAGGTGATAAATTAAGAAATTCTGATAGTTTTATACTTGTGAAATCAATTTACAAGGTTGTCAATGTTGCAGAAATATTCCTGAAGGATATATTTTGACTTCGTGGAGTGCCAAAGATGGTCATTTATGACCGAGATGTCAAGTTTACATCCAAATTTTGGAAGTCATTGTTTGCAAGGTTGGAAACAAAGATAAAATTCATCACTAGCTATCACCCTGAAACAGATGGGAAAACAAAATGAACAAATGAAGTCATTGAGGACATGTTAAGGATGTATGTCATGGAGAGACCCACCATGTGGGAAGACTATATGCATATGGAATAATTTGCATACAATAATGGTTACCATGCGTTTTCCAAGACAAGTCCATTTGAAATCCTGTATGGAAGGAAGTGTAATACCCCTGTCATTTGGGACATCCATCTGGATCGTTAGATGATAGGACCTGGAATGTTGTAATACATAGAAAAAATTGTTTGGGAAGTGCAGAAGAATCTGAAGGTGGTGTAGGATCGCCAAAGGAGCTATGCTGACTTGAAAAGACAAAATAAAGAGTTTTCAGTCACATACCATCTTAAACTCTGAGTCAAGACCAAAAATACCTCCCTAAAACTAGGAACCTACACTAAATTAGCACCATAGTTCTATGGACCCTTTCAAGTCCTGTAAAGGATTGGACCCATGGCATACAAGATGGCTCTTCCATCACATTTAAGAATGCATAGTTATTTTCATATTTCATTAATAAAGAAATATGTATATGAATCCACTCACATCATTGATTGAAATGTCGTATAGGTGGAACCATAGGGGGAGTTCTAGGTGGAACCTGTGCGCATTCTGGATAGGAAAGAAAATGTGCTTCAGAACTAATTTGTTGATCAGGTTAAGGTGCAATGGAAGCACTTGATCCTGGAGGAGTCGACTTGGGAATTGAAAGATGCCCTGCAAAAGAAGTACCCAAGTTTGTTTCCAGAAAGTATGGAAGACGAATTAGAACTGCAATGTGGACAATGTTACATTAAGGGGAAGTGGATGTAATATCCCCCAATTTCGTAATAATTTTTGAAAGACTATTTTTATTTTT
Source organism: Pseudotsuga menziesii (assembly GCA_001517045.1). NCBI lineage: Eukaryota > Viridiplantae > Streptophyta > Pinopsida > Pinales > Pinaceae > Pseudotsuga > Pseudotsuga menziesii. Next base: position 27,214 of record LPNX010861965.1, read on the forward strand.
GTTTTGTTTGAATGTGATTCGAAGACCCAAAATATTCCAATAGGTCCTTGAAGGACAAACTTTAACTCAAACGTTATGCTTGTAATAAAAAATCTTAATGATAGGGATAGTCACATTGAATGAGGAAACTATGCATGCGAAAGTGGGGGACGTGAATGGTCATTCTTAGAACAATTGCATGAGGCATGGGAATGCCAGTATGGCGCTAGAACCATCTTAAGGAATCAAGAGGTAGTGGAGCAGAAATTCCTGGGGGGAATTGGTTGTTAGTTGCAAAAGACCTAGAAAAACAATGGAGGATAAATGGAGGCAGGACACCACTGAATATGTTGGAGGAAGAAATTTCTTGCTGTGTGAGAACACTATGTTAGGAAAGGATTTCTGACTAGAGAATTGGAATTGATTTTGACTATCTCCACTCTCGGCATGCATAGTTTAGCTCGGGGGTGATTGAGGACAGAGTGATTTGTGCCTAATCCATTGTTGGGTGGAACTTGGTTGTTCCCTTTTCATTGCGGCTCTGTTACAAACCGATTTACTCACTAGGGTTTTATTCCTACTATTCTTCTAAAATCAAGGTATGTTGTTCTGTGTATATTTGTGTTCCAATTTCAAGGAAATGATAATTAGGATTTTCAACTTCATCGACGGAATGATGCTTATGAAACTCTTAATCACACTCTCCATTTTTTAAATGATTATGCTCTATACTGAGGAAAATTTCCACTCAAAGTATGTATTAGTTTCTGTAAAATCACTAACATTTGCATGTTTTCCTCTGATTTATGAACTTAAGGTGTGTCTGTAAGAGGTATGAAAGCATTTTTCCATATTATTGCAATGATGATGCCTTGGGTTTACTGATGAAAACAATGTTAGAAACAGGTTGATGAAAAGTAGGTTTGATGTTTGGTATGTGCTCTTAAGTTTAGGATTGCTTGAGTTATGGATTGTTATGATTGGTAGGATATGCACTTACTTTGTTTCCACTCCCTAGACTTCTTAGGTTGTCTTAGTCCCTCAAAAAGTTAATCTTTCTCTATTTGATTGACTATAACTCGTGTTTTTAGTTTCTCTAAGTCCCTAAAGGGGAGAAACAGTGAAGGAGAGTTTGACTAGTGAATTTATTAAGAACTGGTCACTGTACATGAAAAAAACACTTAAGTTTGAGCTGGTTTAAGTAACTCTAACGGTTTACGTGGGGATTCCTTTGAGGTTTTGGATTTTTCCTTAGTCATGCCAAGGTTTCACTGTGAAGTTAGGAAAAAACCTTGGGTCTGAAGGCCTATGAAAGTCTTAAGAATGTTAAGACTTCCACGATTTGTGATCCTCAAAGTGGAAAGTGTAGAAGAGAAGTAAATTCTTATGGATTTTAATACTTTTGAGATCTGTGATCCACAGAGCGAAAAGCAGAAAGCAGAGAAGAGAAGTAAAGTCTTATGAATGTTAAGACTTCTACGATCCTCAATCCACACAACAAAAAGTGGAAAGAAAAGAAGACAAATAAAGTCTTATGAATGTTAAGACTTCTGCGATCTGTGATTCACACAGTGAAAAGTAGAAAGAGAAGAAGAGAAGTAAAGTATTACGAATGTTAAGACTTTCGCGATCCACGATACACACAACAAAAAGAGAAAATCGGAGAAGAGAAATAAAATCTGGTGAATGTGAAGGATTTCATGATCCGCAATCCGCACGGCGAAAAGCAGAAAGAGGAGAAGAGAAGTAAAGTCTTAAGAATGTTAAGACTTCTGTGACCCGCGATCTGCAAAGTGAAGTCTCAAGAATGTTAAGATTCCCATGATCCATGATCGGCATAGCAGAAAACAAAAAGCGGTAAAGGAAAGGTTAAGTTATAAGAAGCTTAAGTTTTCCATAGTCCAGGATTCGCATATGGGGAAGTGGAAGGTAGGGAAGTACAAGGAGGGTATGTTTTTTCGCGATCCACGGTCCGCATAGAGAAATGCGGAAAGAGAAAAGGAAAGTTAAGTCTTGAGCACGTTAATATTTTCGTGACCCATGATCCACATAGCGAAAGGAGGAACGCAGAAAAGGAAGGCTAAGTCTTAAGCATGTTAAGTTTTTCGCGATCCATGATCCGCATAGCAGAATGAGGAAAGTAGAAGAGGGAAGGTTAAGTCATAAGAACATTAACTTTTCGTGATCCACGATCCTCATAGTGGAATGCAGAAAGTGGAAAAGAACGGTGAAGTGATACAGGAGTGAATATTTTCCACGATCCGCTTTGAGGAATGTGGAGAGTAGAAAGGATGGCATTAAAGGATCCCATCGCATGATAAGATTCTGATTCTCGCAGTCAGCAGTGGAAGGAGAAAGGGAGGAATGCAAAAGGAAAAAGTCGGAAAGGTCATTTTTAGGGTGGAAATGACCTTGTTTGTGTCGAGGTGGATTTAAGTATAGAATCTAATGTTGGTTATTTTCATTTAAAGTTGAAGGTTGCATGTTTATAAAGGTTCTATCCAAAATTCCCCGTGAAAGAAATTATACTTGAATTTTTTTTCTTTATACATTTTTAACATGTTATTGGGGTATGTTACAATTTTGGAGAGAAATCAAGTATATTGGCTCTTTTGATTCAAATAATTATATTTTACATTAAGTAATATCACAAAAAGAATGTTGTATAGGAATTGAGATACAAAATGTGATCATCGTAGTGGATGTGTTTTTCTATATGGTTGAGCATACAAGTTTCTTTTTCCAAAGCATACAACCTTAAGTAATAGGAAATAAGTTAGGAAAATTAAGGTTTTATGTCTTCCTTTGTGAATGGAAGAAATTGTTAAGATATTTAGACACTTAGGAGTTAGTTAAGATCAACTTGTGTAATATATCCTTTAGGTAAAGTGTGTTTCTTTAGTATTCATTAGTATGCATTTGTAAATATTCTAATCTGATGGTCACAATATGCTCTAGACAGAAAGTGATCCGACGGTTCAACTTCTCTTAGATCATACCTACCATTGATTCATGGCTTAACACCCGGTTGGTCCATGATCTCTATTTAAAAAGCATGGAGGGTCATTGGCTAGTTGATCGATTATAAGAATCTCATGTAACTTTCTTTCTTTTGTATAATAAATTGCTCCAAGTAGCTATTTGGCTAGTCCCATGGACTGTTTCCCTCTCGAGGGTTTTAACCATGTGAAAAATATCGCTGTGTTGATCTGTGATCTATTTGTCTAAAGTGGTTGCTCAAGGTGTTTGGTATTTTGAAATTACCATGTGTACTTAAACATGGTATCAGAGCATTTATGAAGAGCCGCTTTCGGTTTTGATCAAGATCTCGAACCGTTGTTGCCGAAACTTTGAAAGGGTTTTTGGTTTTGAATTTTCTATGCATTTTTGGCCTGTGGGAGCTATTCCATTGTGTCCAGAGCACTATTTCCATTAGGAAATAGTTTTTTTTTCACCGAAAATCGTTTCCATTTGATCCAGAACCACCCATTTCAACAAATCTGAAGGTATAATGTTACAGTGACGGATTTGTTTAAATTTTTTTAAATCTCTCATATTTTATTAGTTTTATTATTAGATCTTTATTTTTTTTGTCTCGGTCTGCTGCCTTCCTTGGCTGCATATGCTCTTTGCTATGCACCTTGTGCGATCGCGACGAATCAAAAACAGAAAGGAAAAGTTTTTTTTTTTATTGTCTTCTCAGCTACATCGCTCTTTGCCATGCACTTTTTGTGATCATGGAAAATCAGAAACAACAAGAAAAATTGAAAACATAGACTTTCTGGCTAAGCTAACTAAGAACTAACCCCATTGTGTGGAAAACGTTTTTTTTGTTTTTCTTGTGATTTGCAGAAAAAAAAAGGCAAGCACCTTTTTCAATTACGACAAATTAGAAACAACGATAAAACTTGAAAACATAGACTTTCTAGGTAAGCTAACCAAGATTTAACCCCATTGTGTGGAAAACATTTTTTTGTTTTTGTTTTTTCGTTTTTTTTGTGATTTGTAGAAAAAAAAGGATAGCACGGAGAACAAGAGAGAAGAGTAAAAAAAAAAAAAACCCTTCCTCTTTCCATTCTTTTATGTACCTTTTAAGCTTAGCTCACTTGGTTCAAAGTTGCTTTATTCCTTAATAGGTCTTGAGTTCAAGTCTTATTAAACTACATTTTACTGCATGTAATTTCTATTTTCAAGTTACTTTATTGTAAAAGTGCATCTCACTTAAATAAAATAAAATAAAAAGTGAGTCACTCGAGTCTTTTAATTTATTGCAACACTATTTAAAGTAACATTATTGTAAAAGTGAACATCACTTATTCTACAAAAGTGATTCACTTAAAAACAACTTTATTGCAACATGATTGTCAAAGGTTGATCTTAGGAAGAGGGGGGTTCTTTTTCTAGTTGGTCAAGTTAATATCTGTCACGCCACTATTGGGGACATCTTCAACATTTTCTTTGATCAAGCATAACTTCATCATCAAGAATCAGTTTTTAGTGCCATTTTTTTTAAAACCACATATTTTTTTGAGCTATTTGCATCCAGACAATTAGTTTCTATTCTTTCACCCATTATTTTACAATATGGACGCCCCTTGTGATATTATACTTAAAAGTTCTAACTATTTCTCATGGAAATATCAAATGGAGGATGTTCTGCGAAGTAGGGGACTTTTCAGGATAACCTCAGGGAAAGAAACAGAACCCATTGATGATGATAAGAAAATTAAATGGGTAAATAGATGTGATGAAGATCGTGAATTGATTGGGATGTCAATCTCTATTGATTTGTGATTCCACATATCTAGAATTGATGAACTTGATATAGCTTGTGAAAAGTTGGAATCTGTGTTTGGTAAACACAATTAAATTCGAGGTCATCAACTTGAGAATGAGTTGATTTCCTTGAATCCAAATGATTTTTCATGCATTCAAGACTATTTATCTAAGTATAAAACTCTTAGACTCTTATGTGCAGAATGCAATATCAAGAAAGAAGACAAACAATGTATTTATCATATTCTTTCTAAACTTGGACCTGCATATTTTGTTTTTGTCTCTACATTCTAGTCTATGAAAGAATCCTTGACTGTAGCTAGCTATCAAGAGCCACGGGGGATTCACTTGTTAACCAATATCATATCACATTAGCTCATATTGTGGTTTTTAAAATTATAAAAAATTCAACAAATGTATTGCAAGTATTGGGGCGGATGAGGGGTTTAAGGTGTGGGGATAGGGTGGTTTATAAGGATTTGGGTATAAAAAGGGGTGGGGGGAAGGTTTTAAGTATTGGTAGGGGGTTTCAACAAAAATATTTTGGGTCAATATTTATTGAAATTAAGGGTATTCTTTAATATCCCATGATTGCATGTGCTATGTGAGAGGTTCACCAAGTGAAGTCCCCATGTCAAGAGCCTAGTCTTGAATCCTTTTGTGATTCCTTAATTAGAGAGCAAGATACGCTCATTCATCTTGAAATAATTAAAAATGTAGATATATCCGGGAAAGTCTTATTGTCCCAACAGAAAGAAATGTCCAAGCCTCCCAAGAAATAGAATTTTCACAATAATAAGCTAAACAACAAGGGTCCCAAAACCTCTTAGTCATCTCCTTCTTTAAAAACTGACAAAGGATCCAAGCCAAAAGGAAACAAGACTGAGCATAATTGCAATTTTTTTGGGAAAGATAATCATGATGAATCTAAGTGTTTCAAGAAGATGGCAACCTTGGAAGCAAAAATGAATAAACACCACATCATCCTAGATTCATCTTCAGAATCTATCTCTCATGGACATGCACTTTATGCTTCTGATTACTATTATACTGCATCTTCTTCTTCTACTTCAATTGAATGGCTCATTGATTCTAGAGCATCTTATCATATGGCTAAGGATCAAGCCATCTTTTCTACTATGCATGAATGTAACACCAAGCAAATATTTGTCGGTGATGATAGATATCTAAGTGTTGTAGGATCTGGAATAGTTCCAGTAGAAAATGGTCATTTCAGTGATGTACTATGGGCTTGTAAGAAACAACAAGCTCTTTCTCTTTCTTCAGCAAAAGCAGAATATCGAGCTGTAGTTAATACCAGTTAGGAAGCTTTATGGCTTCGACATATCCTTTCAGATTTTGGATTCGAGCAGCAGCAGCCTACTCCACTTTGGTGCGACAATCAAAGTTCCATCAAGCTTGCCAAAGCTCTAGTTCTACATCAACGCAGCAAACACATTGAGCTACACATGTAGTTCATCAAAAATCTTGTTCATGATCGTGTTCTTGAAATGATGTATTACCCTACAGATGATCAAGTTGCATACATCTTCACCAAGTCTCTTACAGAAGCGAAGTTTTCTAAACTTCGATCTATGTTAGGAGTTCAGGAATGTGTCCTTAAGGGTGGATAGGATCTAATGCCTCCTTCCTTCTCCTAATAGTGTCACTTTTGTAAATCCTTCAATCCTATCCCAAATTGTTCTTAAGGGGGGGGACGTTAGGATATTTAGACACTTAGGAGTTAGTTAATATCAACTTGTGTAATATATCTGTTAGGTAAAGTGTGTTTCTTTAGTATGCATTAGTATGCATTTGTAAATATTCTAATCCGACGGTCATGATATTCTCTAGACATAAAGTGATCTGACAGTTCAACTTCTCTTAGATCATACCTACCATTGATCTGTGGCTTAACACCCAGTTGGTCCATGATCTCTGTTTAAAGAGCATGGAGGGTCTTTGGCGAGTAGATCGATTATGAGAAGCTCATGTAATTTTCTTTATTTTGCATAATAAATTGCTCCAAGTAGCTATTTGGCTAGGGCCATGGACTGTTTCCCTCTCGAGGGTTTTAACCATGTGACAAACATCGGTGTGTTGATCTATGATCTATTTGTGTGAAGAGGTTTCTCAAGGTGTTCTGTCTTTTGCGAGTACCCTGTGTATCCAAACAGAAATTGATATATATATATATA
>LPNX010861965.1:34870-49304 GCA_001517045.1 Pseudotsuga menziesii
GATGACTGTGCAAACCTCTTTTTTATATATGATGTTATCTTTCGACAATGTTTAAGAAAAAAGTTGTTGTATGTAATAATGCTTGTAGGACATAAAAAAAATTAATATCTATTAGCGACAGCCTTTATAACTTCACTGGAGTAGGATACTTAGTAGCTTCATAAAAGGTAGGGTTTGTGATGTGCACATAATCCAAAGTTGAACAAGGGAGTTCCATTCTCAATGTGATAGAATCGTTCTTATTATGTCATATATATTATATTATCATTAGCACGTCAATATATTTATTCTTAGTATTGGATCATTTCCATTGTTATTACTTGTTTCAATATATTTTAATAAAATAACAAACCAACATTGTCATTCAATTTATTATTGGTGTAGGTTTATCCTGCTTGGAGGTTGTTTAAGAAGCAATATGGAATTAGGTATTTTCAGTAGAATAGTAAAGATCATGCTTTCGAAATATTCAATATATTTTTGGAGAGAATCAGAGACCAAAGGAAAGGATTTGAATCTCTCATGTTTTGATAGTGCAGTGTAGATGTGCAAAGGGTTTTCAAAATGGAATGTTCATGATTTCAGTTTCTCTTACATTAAATTATTGTGTTATGGTGTTTATTTGTAGGATATGATTTGGTTGTAGTTGATGCCATGCACAAGGATAATTATGCTGGTTGTATTTGTCATTCTTGTCGAAGTAATTATGAGGCTAGGTAATATTTCTGCTACTTGCATTCTTAACATGTTAGAATTATGTGGCTACAGATATATGCTATTGCATTTTTGGGACAGTTGCTAACAACATAACTACATTTGAGCTTCTCGAATATTTGATCTTACGCTTTTAATCGATTGCACAAATGTTTTCCTACAAAACAATTTGAAGAGTGAATCATGAAATGCATTTCTTTTTTCAAGTTTTAAATAACTTTATAGGAAACGTTTAAGCATATCATATCCATATTTATTAGAGGCTCTTGTAGGGTATACTAACTTTCCGTGCAAAATATGATATTGAAAATTTACAAAGACATATCACTTATCACTAATAGGATAAATTAAGGTGAAAATTGATTCCTATAGACTTTGAAGAAGCATTGTTTAGTGGTGCTTTGAATTTCTTGTATTAATAATGATCACATGCTAGGAAAAGATTATCTTGAAAAATTACAAAGACATAGCCTTAGTCACTAATAGGATAAATTATAGGGGACATTTCTTCTTATAGACTTTCATTAACCATTTTTTAGTGGTTTTTTTACTTTGTTGTATTAATAATAATCACATCCTAAGAACTACAAAGGAATTGTTTGCATCTAGTCATGCAATATAGTGGATTTTATTTCTATGCAGCATTCATTTTCTATATAGTAATTTTTATTTTATTTTATCTAGGTTTCACTGTCCTCAATATCACCGCAAAGTTCTATATTTGCTAGTACTTTTGTGCAATTCTAAAAGGAATATGCAATTAAGTGGTGTTTTGTTATGTTTGAGGATGAAATCATAGAGGGAAATATCTAATCCCTTGTTTTTTTATTCGCATCAATCAAAGAAATGGGTTTTAAAATTTTATTGTTATTTATGAACTCGAAAATGTGACACCCTAGCAATACCTTGTTGCAGAATTAGAGAAAATGGGTAAATTTTTTCATTTTTATTAAAGCTTTAAACCATCCAGTAGTGTGTTTCTGAATTGAATGTCTGCAAAATATGTTTAATAACTTATTTCACCAAGAATAATTTATACTGCATCTATATTAACACCATTTCATAAAGAGAGTATGCACAGCATAAAAACACAAAAGGGTGAGAGAACCATATACGTGGTTCACCTCCTTCATGAGGCTACATCCACCAAATTTTTGTTCTAGACCTTTTATTAATTCTTCCACAATGATGTGGCTTATCTGTTACAATTCGTTTCATCTTTGAAACAAAGCGAGTGCAGTGGAAATTGCATTTCCCAATCCCAACAAGATTAGGTATGAAAAAATACCCGGTCCAAAAGACAAAGGGATTCTCATGGCTCAGCTCTGCAAAATTAGTTAGCATACAAACAATTCTGGTTCTATGATATATGAGAATGAGCTCATGGCCAAAACACCATGAATTAGTATTTGGTCTATAAAAGGACAGCTTAAGCTCTATATCAGCATGCATCTTTTGTCCACGATTCCTTCTAGATCTAAAATAATTTGAAACTTTAATAATAAATGTTATAACTGTAAGCATCTTCAAAAACCATCTTTAAACAATACATTATTACAGAATTCGACTTTTAAAATATAAAAGTATCTAGACTAAACTCCAGCTTCAACCAATTACTTCAAGTTTTATCATGAACCCAAAGTAGAGGCATTATTTACAACCCGGATCAGTAACGATGAAAAGATTACATATTGTACTCCATACATAAAGTATTTTCCAGATCGATAATAGACATAGGGAGTGAGAAAATCACAGATATATAAAAACTAAAAAATCCCAGCCATCGTTTAACGACCAGAACGATTTCCTTTATGAAGTCATGGCATAAAAGACAGAGTTTAAATAAAACACAATATTCAAGCCATAGCTAAACTCCAGATCAATTATCCTTCTGAGATCGTGGCATAAAAGACAACAACGTTTAAAATAAAACAATATTCCATCCATAGTTAAACCCTAGATCAATTATCCTTCTGAAATCATGACATAGATAGAACAGAGTTGACAAGCACAAAATCCAAGCTATCACCAGATCGGTTCTCATAAACCATGGGCATAAATAGAAACAGAGTTTTCCAAGCACAAATTCAAACTATCTTTTAACCACCAGATCGAAACCGTGGGCATGTATACAAACTGATTTTAGCCAAAGTATAACCGCAAGATTTCATGACAGTCCTCTTATGCGGCGTGAATGTGTGCAGAAAGAGTCCTAACTAGAATTTCTTACATCTAGGCATCCCCATAATGTGTATTGGTCCCTAGCTGGCTGGGGGGAAATATACTTCTTGCCCACTTTCTTCCTTACCACGTCCCTCATGGGAAAACAACTTTTATGCGCATGAGATTCTTCTCCTATCTTTTCGACTTATCACCATCATGGGGCCCTAGTATTCCTCATGGCCAAAGTTTTCTCATGCCTGCAATCATTCCACGATGGTCAGTCTATCATAACATTGATTCAAATAACATCAATATTCCATAATAAACTATTTAAAATCTCAGTTACGTAAGTCATGACTTACTTCATTTCCTGTTCATCAAATAGGAGCCTTTATACTAGTGCACTCTTTCTTTACCACTAAGGAATTCTTGGTTTTATGCACAACATATTTCATTACTCACCTTTCGCTGCACTGTAACCCAAGTTAATTTAAAAATCTAATTCCATAAACTAAAAGAATTGTTGTCGTACCTTGTGCATGACCCAATACTTAGGATTGACTTGCAGGCCAATTATTACAATAATTCTATTATTGCAACTAACTTATATCTCTTCACCATAGCTGTTCATTTGGGTCTTGCATTCACTTAACATCCTTTTAGTAAGTTAAAGAAGGATAATCACAAATTAATTAGAACTTCTTATGAGCAATCACATTCTATTTTATAATGGTTGCACAAGATAGTATTTTTAGAATGAGATTAACATTCACTTCTACATTTACTATTATATGAAATCATAAAATAACCATTACCTTATTTATTATGAACTGAAGATGATATCAAAAACATAACGCTACCTTAGATTTGCATCTATTTAGAACTCAAAGTCATATGCTAGTGACGTGCACACATATAGGAGGAGCATCAAGAGTGTGGTCCATCCAATTCCTTATATTTTCTTTATGGTCTCACCTTTGAGAACTGATAATTCCTTCGACCTATCGAGTAGGCCCAACCATCACAATTGTCTTTAGTGACCAGCAATTTGTTTATGTTAATAAAACGTTAGTGTTTATGCATTTTTAACACTCCTAACATCCATTCGACACAATGTACATTTTTCATTTAGATGTGGTGCAAAATACATACTGAGCTAATATCAAACAACGTCTTTAAAGAAGTGTAGCAAACAACAGTATTTAACTAACAAGCATTAAAGCATTCCCTAAATACTTTTTCCTATAGGATAATTAATGTTAATACACTACCTGGAATTAATACAATTCTACAATTCTGAGAATCTGAAGTGACTTTTCTTTGGACTACTGTCACACATCTCCGTATTTTTACTTTGCAGTTTGGGTGCTAGACCTATTACTCTTTGCTAGGCCTCAGTTAGTGTTGTTTAAGAACAATTCCCATAATTAACATAATGCATTTAGACTCCCAAAACATATTACAGGACCTACTATAAGGTGTTCAGTGTAGCATCCTAAAGTGATGTAAGATAGTATGTACCTATGCACAAGTTTAATTTGCCTTGGAAATTCGAGGTACTATTGCGAGCCCTTTTAAGAACCTAAAAACTTTTGCATGGTGCATTATTAATCAGTCAAATCAACTATGCACTTACTACCTTTAATACTTTTGTGTAGTGCTTGAAAGAGAAACAGGTGAATGCCATTGCATGTCACCATTTGACATTTGATCCTATGCCTCGTGTATTCAACATGTCAATCCTCATTTCCTCTTTATGTTTTGAGGCAGAAAAGCAAATTTACCATTATTAAATACCAAGATAGCTATAATCAAAATGTCATGTGAAACTTCAAACCTGATCATATGAATTTTTACTTAATATCACATATTTAGTTCTCCTAAACTGCTTCAATAGATGGAAAGTCCGACAACATCTCCCTATGATTCTTAATCCACATACATTGTTGAAAAAACTTTCCAATATTTTTATTACATTGCCAAACTCAATACCTGACTTTAGCAGAGGGAAAATCAATCTAGAATTGAGCTTAAACCCAGGGCAACAGAGCTTAACAACTTTAATGCAACATGCTGGTTTTAGACATTAGTTGCATCCAGATGCAGTCGAGAAGACAACCCCTTCAAACAATTCCTAAACCTAAACATGACCTCATTACTTGTCACATTTTGTTTGGAACATTCTTTGTGCCATCTACTTAAATATCATGAGTAAATATGCACAGCAGTGTCTTCAACAAGATTTCCAACTTAGGTGTGATATTGTTAATCGTAGTATAGCAAGTTTTTAGATTTTTCAAACTCTTCATACAACTAATTAGAGTGAGGTTTATAGCTCAGTATAGCACTGCCCAGATGAGAACAACTATTTTGTTAAGATTCATAGAGGTCCAATTCAGTAAATATTGCATCTCTGGAAAAAATTTGGAATATACTACCTAAGGTGACAATGTAAGAGGAGCTGGGCAATATTGTTCTCTTAATTAGTCTTAAACCAATAACCAGCAGTAACATTGAATTAGCAATTGGGATAAAGTACCTCTTAGTAATCAGAATTTCTGGCTGTGGATATTTTATTCGGAGTAATAATACCAGGTGCTGATTTTGTGTATGATGGATGATTCTTCCTTTATAACAAGGTCAATGACATTAAAATGGAAAATTACATTTGTTCTCAAAAGAAAAGGTAAGAATAAGCAAGAATGTTTGACAATAATTTCAAACTTACACCTATCACGACCATCCATAAGAGAGTGCTAAGACTATGAGTAAGATCTTCCAAGTCACCACCCTTAGCACCCTTATCAACTTTAAGTAACTTTGAGCATGACTCATCAGAAAAATAGCATTACAGAAAGAAATTATTTTTATAAGAGAAAATAGGTGTAAGGATAGAGACTTCCATTTGTACCACTAAAAATAATTTAGAAAAAATTCTAACTCACTTTAAGAATGTGTCTATATTTCTCCCATTTGTATTCTAGAAAAAGATACTTTTTTACTAGAGATAAAACATTCATCATGCAAAGAAACTTAAATAAGTGATTATCATAGTACTTATCTAGTTTCAATTCAACAATTGATTTTGATAAAGCATGAACAACCACGTCGCAATTTCTTCCCAATGTAACTCGACTTTCTTGCAAAACTATCATGTTAGCCCATCCTTAAGGGTCCAGTGTTGTAGCTAGCTCTCATACCATATGTGACACCGCCGCAATACCTTGTTGCGGAATTAGAGAAAATGGGTAAATTTTTTCATTTTTGTTAAAGCTTTAAACCATCCAATAGTGTGCTTTTTGAATTGAATGTCTGCAAAATATGTTTAATAACCTATTTCACCAATAATAATTTATACTGCATCTATATTAACACCATTTCGTAAAGAGAGTATGCACAACATAAAAACACAAAAGGGCGAGACAACCATAGATGTTGTTCACCTCCTTCATCATGAGGCTACATCCACCAAATTTTTGTTAGACCTTTGATTAATTCTTCCACAATGATGTGGCTTATCTGTTACAATTCGTTTTAGCTTTGAAACAAAGCGAGTGCAGTGGAAATTGCATTTCCCAATCCCAACAAGATTAGTTATGAAACGATACCCGGTCCAAAAGACAAAGGGATTCTCATGGCTCGGCTCTGCAAAATCAGTTATCATACAAACAATTCTGGTTCTATGTTATCCGAGAATGAGCTCACAGCCAAAACACCATGAGTTAGCATTTGGTCTATAAAAGGACAACTTAAGCTCTATGTTAGCATGCTTCTTTTGTCCATGATTCCTTCTATATCTGAATGAATTTCAAACTTTAATAATAAATGTTATAACTCTAAGCATCTTCAAAATCCATCTTTCAACAATACATTATTACAGAATTCGGCTTTTAAAATATAAAAGTGTCTAGACTAAACTCGGCCTTCAACCAATTACTTCTAGTTTGAGCATGAACCCAAAATAGAGGCATTATTTACAACCCAGATCAATAACAATGAAAAGATTACATATTGTACTCCATACATAAATTATTTTCCAGATCGATAATAGACATAAGGAGTGACAAAATCATAGATATATAAAAACTAACAAATCCCAGCCATTGTTTGGCCACCAGAACGATTTCCTTTCTGAAGTCGTGGCATAAAAGACAGAGTTTAAATAAAACACAATATTCAAGCCATAGCTAAACCCCAGATCAATTATCCTTCTGAGATCGTGGCATAAAAGACAACACAGTTTAAAATAAAACAATATTCTAGCCATAGCTAAACCCCAGATCAATTATCCTTTTGAAATCGTGACATAGATAGAACAGAGTTGACAAGCACAAAATCCAAGCTATCACCAGATCGATTCTCATAAACCATGGGCATAAATAGAAATAGAGTTTTCCAAGAACAAATTCAAACTATCTTTTAACCACCAGATCGAAATCGTGGGCAGGTATACAAACTAATTTCAGCCAAAGTATAAATGCAAGCTATCGTTTGACCACCAGATCTAAATCATGGCACACATAAAAAATAATTTCAGACAAAGCATAAACGCAAGCCATCGTTTGATCACCATAACTCAATCGTGGCACATATAAAAACATAATTTCAAACAAAGCATAGACGCAAGATATCGTTTGATAACCAGATCTGAATCATGGCACATATAAAAACAGAATTTCAAGCATGCACAGATCCAGGCTATAAGCAATCTCCAGATTGATGAAAATTGTGGCATAATAAACAACGTTTATATAATGAACCGATCCAAACTATAAAGCATTCACGAGATCATGAGCATAAAGAAACATCATTTGGACAATGAACTGACCCAAACTATAAATCATTCACCAGATCGTGAGCATAAAAAATAGCATTTAGATAATGAACCGTTCCAAACAATAAAGCATTCACCAGATCGTGAGCATAAACAAACAATGTTTGGACAATGAACCGACCCAAACTATAAAGCATTCACTAGATCATGAACATAAACAAACAACATTTGGACAATGAACGAACCCAAACTATAAAGCATTCACCAGATCGTGAGCATAAAAAAACATTGTTTAGACAATGAACTGACCCAAACTATAAATCATTCACCAAATTGTGAGCATAAACAAAGAACGTTTAGACATTGAACTGATCGAAACTATAAAGCATTCACTAGATCGTAAGCATAAATAAAATGCGTTTAATAAAAAAACAATATTCAGCCATAATCACAGACAATGGATACAACATCCAGCAAAAGGAAAAATGTTCAACGCAAATACCAGATCGAATTCTTAGAATCATTGCAGAAGTTTTCCCTTCAGGTTAATGGAGCAGAACCCCCAAATCTAGAATGCATCCCCCTTGACATCTCACCCCCCCTTTTTATAGGAAAATCATAGGAACCAGTGGCAAGGATTAACTGCCACGTTTCCCTTTTTTTTTAAGGTGGAATAAAATCCTCCTCGGATTCGTCCTACCGTAACGCTTCCACACAATTCTCCTTTCTAACCCAAGATACTATTTTAAGAGAGGCGTGATCCGACTCCCTGTTGTTTCCTTGGTTAAACCCTTTTTTTTTTATAGAGTGTAATCCCCTGTGTCCTAAATCCACATGTATTAGCTTAAGCCAACTAAATCTAATTAGCACTTTACATGCTTAAGATTTGTTTATTAATGTGACATCAATTTATGACAATATGTTATAAGTCACCTATTATCTAGTTTAAGAACCTGCTAAGTACATCCATATGATCGTTACTATTTAATTCTATCGCCTAGTAAAAACCACAATATGACCATGCATTAATAGTTATATTGGAAACAATGGTTGTGCTAGAAAATTACAAATTTATCCAACACCGAGTGCGTCAAACAAGATGTCTGCAGCTTGCATTTGAATTGTCCAGACTCCAACCATTCAATGACTAAATATGATAATAGTGGAATTCAAATTGTTGAAATTCTTGATCCTATTGTAGACACCTCACATTTTGATGTATTTTCCATGCACTTATGCGCCTCTCAATTAAAAGTCATCTTTTGATGCTGCCACTTAGTGTAAATTGAAGCTAAATGCATGACCTCTATCACCATCGATATCTTAGCAGGATTAGATTCATAGTTTGTTGATAACTGTTGGAGCAGGATCCCGTAGCTACAGAAGAAGCTGCTAATTTTGGCGGAAAGAGAGAAGTTTTGGCGGAAAAAGGACAGGGCAGAGCTACGACGGCGTAGCACGTTTCCAGCTGGAGAGCAGAGCCGGAAACCATGACTTTTGGGATAGAAAAGTCAAGAAGGCAACGGTACCTGAGCGGCCGAGAGAAGAAAGCTCAACCACTGCATTGAAGGCAGCGGCGGAAGACAGGAGGGCTCAGCGACCCTCATAAAGAAGAAGGAGCAACGAGGCTCAAGCATTGAAGGCGAAGGACAGAAAGAGAAGCGGTGCATAGTACCCATGGTCAGTGTCGGGAAGCATGGAAGACTGCAGAGAGCTGCAGTGTGACGGGAAGCGGCTACCTCAAGGACAGAGAGGACCGACTGTCACTATTTAAGGTATGGGTTTACTGTTGGGACATGCCCACAGTGTTGTAATGGCACGACCTTCGGGCTGCCTATAAAAGCTTGCATTTTTGTATTGTAAAGGGTTAGCTAATCAGCCAGTAGACAGTTGGTCAGTTGATAGTTTGTAGACTCAGGAATCAGCCAGACAGACTGCGTTGTAACGATCCAGACACCTAGTTGTCTATGAGTCATTCGAGTCTATATGTAACCATTCATAGAGAGAACAGAGAGGGAAGGATATATTGAAGAAAGGCAACATAGAGATAGACCAAAGGTCTAGAAGAGACCTCGCGCTGCATATGTAGTGCAACAAACTGTGCTAACTTCCCTCAAGATATATAATAGAAGCACAGTTTGGTGGATGTAGCTCCCATCCCGGGGGTGAACCACGTTAAATTCGCGTGTTATGTGTTGTATGAATGTGATTGTATTTGCTTATGGTTACTGGTTATTATGCATGTAATGTTAGTTGCAGTAGGTGAATGTATGTATTGATCTGCTCATGATAATACAAGAAGATAAAGATAAGTTGAAGCGTTTTAGTAGGCTGTTTAAAGACTCCTTTACGTCTGTCTCTAATGACCAGTTACTCACAATATACTTCTGAGAAGTAGGGATCCGCACACCGGCACAGTCAATGTTAAGAGCGCAAAGTCGTAGTGGTAGGATATCGCAGAGAGGCGGTATCGCATTGGCAGAGGAGCTGCGGTGCATGATACTGCAAGCTGAGGGCTTAGCGTTGAGGAAAGGATGGGTGTTCCACGGTGCGCAGAGATGCGGTAAGGTTGGGAATATTGTGAGTAAGTGGAAGTGGTGCAACGCGAGAGGAAATCGTGCGACTTGTGCGGGGGTTAAGCATCACACGGGTAAGAAGTCCTGTGAGCAGAAGGGGACATGCGATGCGCGGAGCTAGTTGATCTAGTGGCGTGTAGGAGTAAGAAAGAAGAAGTAGGATGCACAGAACCTGGTCCAAGACACTTGAGTCTTGGCCAACCCATGAGATTCACTTCGGGTGAGACTTCAGATCGCTTCGCGGTCTGTCGCCGAAAGGGCTAGTGAGTTTTGGGTGTTGTTGATTAATTATAGTAAACCCGGGTTTGCCCATCCAATCAACAAATGGTTCCGTTTCCGGTTTAAACGACTGGGATTCAATGTTCTGTTGGCATCCTACGAGAGAAGAGTTTCACCAGTGGCTGGATTCAGACTTAAGGGAGTTCGCCAAGCAAGAGAATAGGAGTTCGAGACTAAGCACAGAGGCCTGGCTAGAGAAGCATATCGCTTCAGACATACACGCTATATTTTTTGCAACCTACGGAAACGAGCTTTTCGATTGGTTATCCAAGTTGACAGATAGTAACACATTCAAGAAGAAAAGAAACATCGTCTGGACACCGGAGCTGATTCAGACCTTGCAGAACCTTGACAATCCGATTACGAGAGCAGTAGACTTCTGGCTTACTAGTGTGCTAGAAGGCTACGTTACAGAGTTTGCAGTTGACCAGAGAAAGAGCTTCAGCGCAGCCGAAGGATACTTCTTCAAAGGATATCGCGGTAAGTACCTAATATCTCTAAACTTGTCCCTTAAGATGCTGCTATATGAAAAAGGAACAATGGATCTAGTCTCAGATGAATAAGTAAAGCTAGTAATGTCATAAGAGTTTGAAAGTGATTTTGATGACATTGGACGAACACGGAGTGGAAAGAAGTATAAAGTAGCATTTAGTTCTCCTATATTTGAAAACAGTTCAAACAGTATTAGACAGCAGAGCCCTAGCACCACCAAAGAACCAGAGGGGGGTATCCCTTACCACCCCTATACTCCACAGAAGCAGACAGGGACTCAGAATAATCCCGTAGGTACTCCATATAGTAGTTCACAGTCAGTACCTACTCCCGTTACAGCACCTTCACCTACACCGCTGAGTGGTAGTACTCCAGTGAGTCTGAACCCACCACAGAGAAATAGAATGGGAGACAACATGAAGCTACCTATCTTTAAAGGTACAGGAGCAGAAGATCCGGAACAACATTGGTTCCTATGCGAAGCTATGTGGACTATTAAAACAATCAACGATGATAACCTTAAACTTGTACAGTTGGTTACCACACTCAGAGACAGAGCCTTGACATGGTACATAAAGTATACTATATTACCCAAGACGCTCGCCCAGGTTAAGAACGCCATGATTAAAGAGTTCAAGAAACCTAAATCTGAGTCTTAGTGCATTACAGAGCTTAAGGATATTAAACAGCTACCCTCAGAGCCAGTATGGGACTTTGACCAGAAATTCAAAGCTCTTATCAACCAAGTAAGTTTTGACTTTGCGCCGGAGCAGCATAAAGAATGGTTTATTGCAGCGCTGCTCCCTCATATCAGAATGCCACTAATGCAACAGAAACTCACTACTCAAGATGAAGCGCTGGAGATGGCAATGAAACTAGAGGCTTCACCTTTAGCAGAAACCAGTACAGGGATGACAACTCTACAGACCCAGTTGGCCAACCTCACATTACAGATACATGAACTTAAAAAAGGGAAAGAGGCTATGCAAGACATATGGTGCATAAAGTGCAGAGAACAGGGCCACAGTAAAGACAACTGTCCAGTCTTTGCAGAATACTTAGCATCAGGGGATCCTAACCCCTTACCACGAACACGAGGGCCATGGTGTGAAATATGTAGAACTCAAGGACATCCACCTCAGCAATGTCCTTTGCTTCAAAAGTATGTATAGACACCTAAAAATCTCTATTGTATCTTCTGTAAATCCGTCGGGCATGATCCACAAGATTGCCGAGCTTGTGATCTCCTCTCAGAAAGAACACAGGATGTGTACATAGTCCAAGCAGACACACAGGGTCCAGCAACAGGACCACAACCGGCTCAGACGTATGGGGGCCGAGGAGGAGGATTCAGAGGACAAGGCCGTGGAGGAGGCTTCGCAAGAGAAGGAGGTTTTGGTCAAGGTCGTGGACCAGTCACTTGTTATAATTGTGGAATTGTCGGACACTATGCTAGGGACTACCAGAACGCCACTACTACTTGTAATTACTGCAAATCTTACGATCATACCATAGAAGAGTGTCCCATCTTGATAGCTAAGATCAGAGATCCTAAACCAGATGCACATCAGAACATCCAGCTTATCGCTGCTGAACCTAAGGAACCAGAACCAGCAGTTAACATTGTGACTCAGAGCGGTGCTTCTACCAGTGGCACATCGCAGGAGACCGGACAGAACACAAGTCAGGGGTGGGTGTGCAGAGCTGCTACTAAAGCAACTGCACTCAACCTACAGAAGAATAAGGAGACCTTTCATGAAGCTAAGGCTTCCTTTGATGAACCTACACTAGCAGGACCGCAGGTACCGTCGTCTAGGGGCGTACCGCAGCAAGTACCTTGTAGCGATAACCCTGAGCAGGAACAACAGGCTACCACATCCGGAAGATGTGATGAAGATGAATCAACAGGAAGTATAAAAGCCTTCCTGCACAGCTGCTTGAAACTCCTGAGAAATGATAAAGCTGTTGGTGAGCTACAGCATATGATAGATCAGTGTCAGCAACCCTCTCTCTCGGACAGTGCCCACTGCGCTGTCCATAATATTACAAGACATGCAAGGACAGGAAGAGAGATGAAATTCACAGCCCAGATCGGTGAGTTCGAAATGGATGAGGTTGTCTTAGACCTAGGATCAGAGGTGAACATTCTAACCAAGCAGACATGGGAACAGATGGGTAGTCCTCAGTTATCCCTATCACCTATCCACCTGAGATTAGCTAATCAGCAGCGAGTATCACCATTGGGTCGACTACCGCAGGAGCCAGTTGATATTGACGGAGTTTGTACTTTTGTGGACTTCGAGGTTATAGAAATCATTGGTGACAGTCGACCATACCCAGCACTACTGAGTATTGATTGGGCAATTGGCAGCAAAGCTGTCATTGACCTAAAGAAAAGACAAATGACCTTTGAGGATGCGCAGATCCGGGTCATCGCACCGCTGGACCCTTACCAAGGACCTAGATATATCGAACCTATCCAAGCAGAAGAAGAGGCACGTAATATGGAGAGTCTCTACCAGATGACAGCAAACCAGAATGACTATATCAATCCCACTGCAGAAGGGCATATTAGTTGGCAATGCGACAGCTCATGCGCATCGGATTTAGATGCTGGTCTAGAAAACTGGCAGAACAGACTGTACAAAGTATCATCGCACAGATGTGCGTTTATAAGTAAGTCACTGTGATGGATTGGTGCCGAGATCGCTGAGACTCCATCATATCATGGTCTGACAGACATCCAATATTTCCTCGAACAATTTGAGCAACAAACTCCCCCTGAGCAGAGGATCGCAGCTATGGACCTCGCAGTTAGAGCCACACCTGCGAGATGGTGGTATGCGCATAAAGAAAATATCGCATCATGGGACAACATCAAAAGACTGATGGCGATCATATTTTCTGACGACAGAAGGTATGCTCAGCACAAGTACACAGGAGAAACTGACCCTAGGGTACACATTCAGATATGTGAACAGAACTGGTCGAACATTCCAGAGGACGAATGGGTTCACAGATTCATTCACACATTGGACACAATTCCCAAGAATTGGTATTCAGAGACCGAGCTGCGCAAGGGAACAACCACATGGCCGCTTATGATAGACAGCTTCCTACTCACCTTTGCATTTGAATCAGAACATCCAAGTGTTGCCCAAGCCCTAGACATCATCAAGACTAAGATTTTTGAGGATCACACTATCTCAGTACTAGTCCAACCTGAGTGGACTATCCAGCTAGAAGAGGCATTGGAATGCTATAATTTCACATCAGAATTAGAGGAAGCGGATGAGGATCCTCACAATACCAACATCCCAGAATCAAAAGGCACTCACGAAGTGGAGGGACCACAGCTAGAGATTCCAGCGATCACCGAGCCCATCAAGATTAAAAAGATCAATATTGGCACAAACGAAGAACCTAAGTTTGCCTC
>LPNX010861965.1:49434-62839 GCA_001517045.1 Pseudotsuga menziesii
AGTACCTGATCTCCCTAAACTTGAAGAAATGTATATTTTGTGCACCATTTGGTATTTTGTTGGGCCACATTGTGTGTAGACAGGGCTTGATGGTAGATCCCGCGAAGATTGCCATCATTGTGAACCTCCCAGCCCCAAGCTCCGTCAAGCAACTGAGGACAGTACTTGGTCATACCAGGTACTACAGAAATTTCATCAAGGGCTACGCAAAGATTACAGCGCTGATGGAGAAATTGCTAAAAAAAGATGTAAAATTCCTATGGAACGAGGAATGCCAGCAGAGCCTAGATATACTTAAGGAGAAGATGGTTACCGCACCTATCCTAGTATTTTCGGATTGAACTAAGCCTTTCCATGTACATGTGGATGCATCCGGCATCGCATTAGGAGTCGTCTTAACCCAGCTAGGAGAAGGGGATCTTGACCATCCCATCGCATATTCCAGCAGAAATTTATCAATAGCAGAAAAGAACTACACCACAACAGAAAGGGAGGGTTTAGCTATGGTATATGCGTTGCAGAAGTTTAGGCACTATCTATTGGGCGCCTCGTTTAAAATGTTTACTGATCATTCCGCATTGAAGTACCTAGTCAATAAACCAGTGTTAGGGGGAAGAATCTACAGATGGTTACTCCTCTTCCAGGAGTACAATTTTGAAATCATTGTGAAACCAGGCAGACTGAATGCAAGACCAGATCATCTGTCACGGCTAGACTCAGGAGAAGAGCCCAGTAACCTAGAAGACAATCTGCCAGATGCGTCGTTGTTTTCCATACAAATTGCAGATGAATACTATGCCGACATTATTCAATTCCTCACCACAGGAGTAGCACCTGACGACCTTACTAAACAGCAAAAGAAGCAGTTGGTTGTTAAGGCAGCAGACTTCACCCTCATTGCAGGATGTCTATACAAGTTAGTTCCGGATGAAGTTTTGCGCAGATGCGTGATGCCACACGAGAAAGACACTATTATCAAAGAGGCTCATTCAGGAACCGCAGGAGGACATTTTGCAGGAAAACCGACTGCGCAGAAAACTCTAGACGTAGGCTTGTGGTGGCCTTCACTGCATAAAGACACAAAGGACTTCTGCAGATGTTGCGATATCTGCCAAAGGGTCAGAAAACCCTCGCGCCGCGATGAAATTCCACTGCGACCGCAGGTCACGCTGCGCGCATTCAACAAATGGGCTATCGATTTTGTGGGTCCAATCAACCCACCCGGGAAGCGCAGTGGTGTGAGATACATCATCACTGGAACAGAATACCTCACCAGATGGGCAGAGGCCAAGGAAGTAAGAAATTGTGATGCTGCTACAGCTGCACAGTTCCTTTTTGAAAACATCATCAGCAGGTTTGGATGCCCAGTAATTTTGATGAGTGATCAAGGCACACACTTCCTGAACAGCACTATTGAGGCATTGACAGAAGAATTCCAGATTCAGCACTATAAGAGCACTCCCTACCACCCACAAGCTAATGGTACGGTCGAGGCCTTCAATAAGATTTTAGAAAATGCTCTCAACAAGATCTGTAATAGCCAGAGGAACGATTGGGATCTCAGAGTTAACGCTGTGCTGTGGGCATACAGAACCACATGCAAGAAACTTACAGGACACACACCCTTCAGCTTGGTATATGGACAGGAGGCTGTTATGCCTATGGAGTATATTCTTCCCAACTTAAGAGTCGCTCAGACTACTGGGATGACTGATATAGCCACGGTAGAGGAACGGTTAACACAGCTGCTTACCTTGGAAGAAGACAGATTCATCGCTGGATTCCATCAGACAGTGCAGAAAGCACGAGAAAAAGCCTGGCATGATAGACACATTAAGAATAAGACTTTCCAGATCGGAGACCTAGTGCTCCTGTATGACAGCAAATTCCTGAAGTTTCCAGGGAAGTTCAAAACACATTGGTTGGGGCCATATCAGATACAGCAAGTCATAGAAGGAGGTGCTGTTCAACTCAGTCAGTTGAACGGGGAGCTTCTTCCCACATGGATTAATGGCAGTAGGCTTAAGCTCTATAGTGACACCCTCCCCACCTCTCCGTCCTAGCAGGAACAGTTTATAGAGGTGCAGATGCCCAGTGTAGTTTAAAGGAGGCATCGCACCAGGAACTAGTCTACACCGGCAGACAGCCTAGTCAGGAGGAATCGCACCAGCGCGATTAAAAAAAAAAAATTGTTGCGCAGGTGACAAGGAGGCTACATCGCA
The DNA here is from genome assembly GCA_001517045.1 of Pseudotsuga menziesii. Lineage (NCBI taxonomy): Eukaryota > Viridiplantae > Streptophyta > Pinopsida > Pinales > Pinaceae > Pseudotsuga > Pseudotsuga menziesii. The sequence goes on from LPNX010861965.1 coordinate 51,657, forward strand.
GCAATGCCACGTGTCACCGTGCCATGTGTCCAGTTTGGCAACTAACAGTGGACCGTCAAGTCACGGTCTGACAGGCAGTTAATGAGAAAATGACCGGTATCCCTTACCGTAGATTTGGCTGCAGGCCTCATTAAGTTTCTAGATTTGGAAACATCTTTGACAAGACCGGCACCTGAGCACGCACAATTCAAGTAGCACGTGAGCATATTTCCACATTAATTGAGGATCAGAATGGCGGGCATGGCATCATCCAGGAAATAATTAAGTCCGACGGGTTTTACTGGGATGACCGCTCCATCCGGGAGCGTTGACTCGTCATAAATATAGGAACCACCCAGGTACAAGAGTCCCATTTGCAAACATCCGAGAGCCATATAGAGCAGTCCTGAGTATCCCCTGTGCAGTCTTAGCCAATCCAGTTACAGAGTACAGTGACTTCCAGAGTTCGAAGCCACTGCACGCCCAGAAGTATTGAGCCAAGCGGATTCTGACTAAAAGCTAACCTCTAGAAGGCATGTTGAGACGTTTTGACCCTGGTCCTGGTGACCGTAGATCCGCCATGACGACGTCGCCCAGGGTTGTGAAACTAAGTACAGCACAAGTTAGACAGTCGCTAGGGATGAAGAGTCAAGTGCGAGAAGTAGAAGTTGTCACTAAAGGCTCCGCTAAGAAGAAGAAGAACGCCGAGCCGACCACTGAAGATAAGAAAGCAGAGAAGAAGACTGATGAGAAGAAATCTCCCGCTACAAGGAAGGTAAAAATCAGAAAAAGAAAGCAACGGGAGAAGGTCGCCGACCCATCTGATCAGCTAACCGAAGAACAAAATATTCCTAAGGTAAAGAAACAACATATGGTTGTCATAGATCAGAGGCAGCGTGCATGCTTGGAGAGGGTTGCTGAGCAAGAAAAGGCAAAACAGGACCCTGAGGATCCAAGGCAGCCTATGGACCTAGACCACTTCAAAGAGAAGAGAAGTGGAAGAAGACTGCAAACCCAGCGGAGGGGAGACTTCCACAATGAGGACAAAGGCTTGTCCTCGGAGCGGAGTTCATGGGTTGCTTCGTCTCCGTCCACGAGGCTCTAGATGGAAGGAAAGGTTTGAGGAGGCTGGAAGATACAGATTTTCCTTGTGATAAAAGTTCTAACCCAGATAAAGAGGAAAGGATACCTGTGGAACACTTCTCAAACACTAGAGCGCTCATAAAGAAGAAAGAGCGAAGGAAGCGACACCGTGACTATGGGCAGAAAGCATAAGAAATCCCACCGAGCTAAGTTACCGAAACTCCAGAAAGAGCATGCCGAGGTAATGAAGAATGAAGTTGCAGAACTTCGGGGTAAGTTACAGAAAACTTCACAGGAGGCGAAGGAGAAGCTACAACAGGAGACACCTACTGGTAGTGGCTCAGGGCGAGCCACAAGTAAGTGTTAGGGGACTGTTGGAGAAGGATCCCGCAGCTACAGAAGAAGCTGCTAATTTTGGCGGAAAGAGAGAAGTTTTGGCGGAAAAAGGACAGGGCAGAGCTATGACGGCGTAGCACGTTTCCAGCTGGAGAGCAGAGCCGGAAACCATGAGTTTTGGGATAGAAAAGTCAAGAAGGCAACGGTACCTAAGCGGCCGAGAGAAGAAAGCTCAACCACTGCATTGAAGGCAGCGGCGGAAGACAGGAGGGCTCAGCGACCCTCATAAAGAAGAAGTAGCAACGAGGCTCAAGCATTGAAGGCGAAGGACAGAAAGAGAAGCGGTGCATAGTACCCATGGTCAGTGTCGGGAAGCATGGAAGACTGCAGAGAGCTGCAGTGTGACGGGAAGCGGCTACCTCAAGGACAGAGAGGACCAACTGTCACTATTTAGGGTATGGGTTTACTGTTGGGACAGGCCCACAGTGTTGTAATGGCACGACCTTCGGGCTGCCTATAAAAGCTTGCATTTTTGTATTGTAAAGGGTTAGCTAATCAGCCAGTAGACAGTTGGTCAGTTGATAGTTTTGTAGACTCAAGAATCAGCCAGACAGACTGCGTTGTAACGATCCAGACACCTAGTTGTCTGTGAGTCATTCGAGTCTGTATGTAACCATTCATAGAGAGAACAGAGAGGGAAGGATATATTGAAGAAAGGCAACATAGAGATAGACCAGAGGTCTAGAAGAGACCTCGCGCTGCATATGTAGTGCAACAAACTGTGCTAACTTCCCTCAAGATATATAATAGAAGCACAGTTTGGTGGACGTAGCTCCCATCCCGGGGGTGAACCACGTTAAATCTGCATGTTATGTGTTGTATGAATGTGATTGTATTTGCTTATGGTTACTGGTTATTATGCATGTAATGTTAGTTGCAGTAGGTGAATGTATGTATTGATCTGCTCATGATAATACAAGAAGATAAAGATAAGTTGAAGCATTTTAGTAGGCTGTTTAAAGACTCCTTTACGTCTGTCTCTAATGACCAGTTACTCACAATATACTTCTGATAAGTAGGGATCCGCACATCGGCACAGTCAACGTTAAGAGCACAAATTTGTAGTGGTAGGATATCACAGAGAGGTGGTATCGCATTGGCAGAGGAGCTGCGGTGCGCGATACTGCGAGCTGAGGGCTTGGCGTTGAGGAAAGGATGGGTGTTCCGCGGTGCACAGAGATGCGGTAAGGTTGGGAATATTGTGAGTAAGTGGAAGTGGTGCGACGCGAGAGGAAAACGTGCGACTTGTGCGGGGGTTAAGCATCGCACGGGTAAGAAGTCCTGTGAGTAGAAGGGGACGTGCGATGCGCGGAGCTAGTTGATCTAGTGGCGTGCAGGAGTAAGAAAGAAGAAGTAGGATGCGCAGAACCTAGTCCAAGACACTTGAGTCTTGGCCAACCCATGAGATTCACTTCGGGTGAGACTTCAGATCGCTTCGCGGTCTGTCGCCGAAAGGGCCAGTGAGTTTTGGGTGTTGTTGATTAATTATAGTAAACCCGGATCTGCCCATGCAATCAACAATAACATCAATTTACCTTTTTCAAGTGTAGAAACTGATTTGAATTCCAAAAGGCCTTGCTTTATATACCTAGTTAGTATTTCCTTTGTAGTGTGATTCCCTTCTAGCCATGGGAATAATATTATCCCAAGGTACTTCTTTCCTTCCTAATCTTATATCAAGGATACTCAAATAGATGTACTATCTATCTACATATACTCATATATATATTTGCATGTATATATATAGATACCCTTTTGTATGGTAATTTATATTATGAATTGTGCATGGGTGTGTGTATTTTTAAGTCAGAGTTAAATCAGCGTACTTATGTACTAACCATACTTTTGGCACCTTCATGAGTCTAAAACGATATCATGTTTAATTAGTTTTGGATAATATAATCACTATTAGAGAAAAAATTAAGTTCCTAGTCATAAGTTCTAGGAAGGACTTGTTGGCGCTTGATGCCATAACTGAGTATTAAGGAGACTTCTCTTTTCACTTACCAAGAAGGAGGATTATAAAGATCCATTATTTATTAATTGAGTAATTATCATAACTCCAGCTTACTTCAGTCTAGGTTTATACCGAAGAGATTGGGTTGCCAAGGGAATCACTATTTATTTTTCTTTTCCAGTTCCTCAACTTGACTAGAATTATAACTTCCCCCCTAGTGGATCTGTTTCCCTATTGTTTGGTTGTGGCAAGTCTCACCCTCTAAGTCAAACAGTCGAATTCCTAACCTAGGATGTTAGACTCATAATCGCCTTTTTACTAAACTTTGCATTTTCGGATGGGGGTCATGAGGGGACATTACATAAAACAATTAGAAATGCCTAAAACCTAAGGTTTAAGGTTGCATCTTCACCTAGAATGTAGGTATAAGGATGTTTTCTTCTAATTCATGACCTAGAGTTGAAGTAATGAGGTTACTGCTACCCAAAACCTACCCTATTTTTTTTTCAATGCCACCTAGACATGTCCATTTGATGTTGAATGATGCCCAACTTGCAAATTTAACCTCATAATTGATTTTGTCATTGTTGCATGCCTAGGTATGATTATATATACTGAGCTTAATAATCTTGAACTCACAACATTAAGATAGAGTTTGATTCTTAATGAACAAATATATATCTAGAAGTGCATGGAATGAATCGGTCTTCCTTTAAAACATAAATAATATATCATATACAAACTACAATTAGTGAATGAGTGGTGATGGAGTAATTGTTCTTCCTTTTATCAATGAGTAACGATTTCCAAACAATGTTTACGTCGATAGGCATATATATCTTAGAATTTTTGGTTGGACTACCCTCTATGATTTTTCATCTACAGACAAGAATGAAACAAGTGTATTGTCCAGATTGATTATATAGGCACCGTCCAAAAGTAAACGAGAATAAGACAAGTGTACTATCAAGATTGATTCTATGGGCATTGTCCAAAATTAATAATTAATAATTTCAAACAAATAAAAAAAATAGCTTAATTAACATGTGATAAGTAGAGTTAGTGATAGTTCTAAAAATTAAAATTAATCTTCAATTATTCGATTATTAGATACAACTATTAGCTTAACTCCAATGATTCTAGAACTATTAGGTTAACTTTAACTCTAATCATAGTTATATTGGATAATTATTAGCTTAACTATTTGATACAACTATTAGCTTAAATCCAATGACTCTACAACTATTATCTTAATTTTAACTCTAATCACTTAAGGATTAGTCCAAATGCATTTACCATCTAGGAATCTAGCTAATGTGCAGTCATATAAGAGTGAAACTCCTAATAAAAATAAAATTCAACTTCAACTATTTAATTATTAGATACAACTATTAGCTAAACTCCATTGATGACACAACTATTAACTTAACTTCAACTCCAATCAAGACTTTAATTGACTTGCAATTGGTGATATATTAAACTTCAAATTAACTATTAGATACAACTATTAGCTTAACTCCAATGATTCTACAACTATTATCTTACATTCAACTCTAATCATGGTTATATTGGATAAATATTAGATTAACTATCTTTGCAAATATCTTAGAATTTTGGGGTGACTATCATCTATGATTTTTCATTTATCGATGAGAATGACACAAGTGTACTATCGAGATTGATTCTATGGGCATAGTTAAAAATTCATAACTAACAATTATTAAAAAAAAACAAAAATAGCTCATGTGATAACTGCAATTTGTGGTAGTTGGAAATAAATAAATAAAAAACAAAATCTCATGTGATAACTAAACTTAATAGTGTGCTAATGTTTAGTATGTGTGACAGTGGAACTCCATCTAGGAGATGGGAGTGAGCTAATGTGCACAAGGCTTAGTAAAACTCAATTTTGCAGGTGGGAGTTGAGCATGGTAATGTGTAGTGATTGGGACATTGGAACTCCATCTATTAGCTAGGAGTCCAACTAATGTGCATAAGTTTTAGTTGAACTCCATTTTGCACCTAGGATTTGAGATACTATGCATTTCATATGACAGTCCAACTCCTAATAAAGTCCTTTCAATTCCTAATAAACTCCCCTGAACTCATGTGATAATTTCATTTAGTGGCATGGTAATGTGTAGTCCATGTGAAATTGAAATTCTATTTGACATATGGGAGTGAAGCTAATGTGAAATTAGTATAAATGTATAACTCCTAATAAACTCCTCATGTAATTAGTTCACATGACATGCCAAGTAAACTCTCAATATGGTAGCCTCGGCACACAAAGTAGAGGTAATTTGATTACATGAATCTATACACCTTGTCACACTCATCCATGTATCATCATGGGATTGAAGGAGTTGAATTAAAATGAAGTGAATCCTACTAAACATGTTGTGAGTTCAAATCCATTTGTGAATAAAAAGGGGTGATATCTTTCATTCAATTGGTTATGTTCTGCAAGAGTGGTTATGTTCTCGCAAGTGAGTCCAAAAAGAGGATTTAGAGTAGAGCGCATCGAGTTCAATTGTGATGAACCATTCCACGGATTGTTGTGATGTAGTGAGATCTCACTTTTGATGTGTTGTTTTGCAGGGTTTTTTTAAAGAAATCCATGTGAAAGTTTGTCTCAGGTTCTGCGCCCTTCTTCTTCTCACCACTACAATAACACATGGTTCTTGAGTTATACTTAAAAAGAGGATAATGTTCTGAGGGAGACCGGCTTAGTAGTGGAGGTTGAAGATAGATGGCCCAACCTAGTTCTTAGATATGTTCACTTCTAATCTATAGATAAATGTGGTTTACAATTGTAATATGCATGTCAATAATGTCACTCCCTCCTCTCACAATGATTTCTCATGTCAAAGTTATTAACTAAAACATGTGTACAATTTATACTCTGGTAATTTCAATTTTAAGGTTTTGATTTACCCACGGTGTTATTTTTCATGTCATGGGAATTAGAGAAACCAAGGATGAAACCAGCAGAGCACAAAGGATCTCTTAGAAACACAGGAGGAGAAGCACTCAACTCAATTGTATTCAGGAATAAATGTTACATATATAGAAAACTGATAAGATAAACTAGATCCAATAAATGTGGATCAAATCCACCAGCATTAGAGTTGTTTGAACAAGAACCCTAGATATAGAAAACATATGAATATATTTTTGCATTATATCTAACAGCCTCCCTTAATTTAGAAATGGATTATTGACAACACATAATTTCTTCCTAAGATCCTCAAAATGGATCCTTCCAACTAGTTTAGTGAAAATATCAACAACATTCTCACTTGTATTACAATAGAAGAGTTCAATTTCTTGAGACTCAATCTTTTCTTTGACAAAATGATGGTGCGTCTCACTATGTTTGGATCTGGCATGATAGACTCGATTGTGTGTCATCTTAATTGAGCCTTGATTGTCACACTGGATTCTGGTAGCTTGTTTTTTTTATGTTCCAACATCTTCAAGAATGTGCCTCAACCAAATGAATTCACAAGTAATATTGCTTAAATATTTGTATTTAGCTTTTATGGATGACAAATAAATAGTTGGTTATTTCTTATTGCTCCATGATATGACTCTCGAACAAATGTTAAAAGCATATCCAGAAGTGGATTTTCTGTCATCCAGATTTCCTGCCCAATCAGAGTCACAGTAATCTCCCAACTAAACATCAGATACATCAGTATATAACACACCATAATTTTAACAGTTCCTTTTAAATATCTTAGGACCTTCTTTGCATCTTTTCAATGTATTTCACATGGATTAGCCAAGAACTCACTAAGGATGCTAACAAAAGCTAATAGGTCTGGCCTTTTAGTAGTGAGGTAGTTCAGACTACCCATTAGTTGACGATACAAAGTACCATCAGCTTCTTTAGATCCATCACTATTGTATAATTTGACATTTTGATCCAAAGGAGTGGATACGGATTTGCATTTACTCATTCGAAATCTTTCAAGTATTTCCCTTGCATATTTGCTTTGAGTGATGAATGTTTTACCATATTCTCTCCAAAAAACAATTCCTAAACAATAATGTGAATCACAAAGGTCTTTCATTTCAAATTCCTGTGAAAAATTACTTTTAATGTCTACAACTAATTGATATGCTCCACCTGTAATGATAAGATCATCCACATATAGGGATATCAAACAAACATTTCTCTGTTTATCTCATTTAATATATAAGCTTGAATCATTTTTACTTTTGAGAAATCCTTATTGTTTGAAGGTGTCATTCTTGATGTACCATGATCTAGGATCATGTTTTAGTCCATAGATAGATTTCTTTAACCTGCACACAAATTTCTCCTATCCTTTCTGCACAAAACCTTCACTCTGCACTAAGTATACTTCCTCTTTTAAATCGCCATTTAGAAAAGAAGATTTGACATCTAATTAGTGTATTCTCCAGTTATGTTTAGTAGCTAATGCAACTAGCAATATGATGGTGTTCAACTTAACTATTGGTGCATATGTCTCTTTAAATTCAATCCCCTCTTGCTCAGAATAAACCTTAGCAACTAATTTTTCCTTGAATTTGTCAATACTACTGTATGCTTTTAGTTTAGATTGGAATAGTGATTTTGATCCTATGGGTACTTTATCTTTGGGTAATTCTACTAAATCCCAAGTTTTGTTTCTCATAATAGAATTATATTCTTCATTTATTGCAATTACCAATTCTTCCTTATCTTTGGCATGTTCATAATTTAATGGCTCTATGACATTCATTATACTAGTCATCAAGGCATAATCTCTAAACTTTACTTGAGGATGAGTTTGACGAGATGACCTTCTAGGTATTACACTACCTCTTGGAGTTCCATCAATGAATCTTTTGTCTTCAAATGTTTCATCATTTAAGGTAATATCACTCATGCTTGATTCGTGTTCCTAAACTTGTTATTGTTCTTGCACCTACTATTGATCCTGCACTTTTTCAAGGATTTTATCTATTCTGACATGCTAATGTGGAATGAGTTATTCATTAGCATTGCATATTTGTATTTTCATGAAATACAACATCTCTACTAGCAATCAATTTGTGTGAACCAGGATGAAACAGTTTGTATACTTTTCGATCATCACAGTGGCCAACAAAGATACATTCTATGGATTTTGTATCCAATTTCCTTCTATCATCTTTAGTATGTGTGAAAAATACCTAAAACCAAATATTCTTAAATGATTAATTTCAGGTTTATAGCCATAAAAGACTTCAAAGGGGGCTTGAAGTTATAGTTTCTTTGTTGGAATCCTATTCTTTAAGTACACAACAATGTTAATTGCTTCAGCCCAAAAGCCATTAGAAATGTTCTTACCTTGGAGCATGCTGCGAGCACATTCCACCAATGTTCTGTTTTTCCTTTTAACAATACTATTTTGCTAAGGTGTATCTGAGATCGTGAATTGTTGTTGGATTCTATTTTCTGTACAGTATCTTCTAAAATCTACAGAAGTGTACTTACCACCTTGGTCTCATCTAAGGATTTTAATGTATTTACCTGTCTTCTTCTCAACTTTAATTCTGAATTCCTTAAAGTATTTGAATACATCACTTTTTCTTCTGATGAAGTAAGCCCATGTGAACCTAGATCTGTCATCAACAAATATCAAAAAATACCATGCACTACCATGTGATCTGTCTCCATAGGTCCACATATATCAGTGTGTATTAGTTCAAGGAGTTCAGTCTACCACTTCTCTTCATAGTTAGGAAATTCATATCTGTGTTGTTTTCCCAATGCACATTTAACACATTCAATATGATCATTTTTAATGACAGGAAGACCCTCAACCATCGAATTTTTCTTTAATAACATGAGATCATTATGATTGAAGTGTCATTACCTTTGATGCCACAATTCGACATATGAAATAGATGATGCTGCTAGTGCCTAAAGGTTTCCCTTGATTGCATCCAGCTTGTACAATCACTAAGTCTGGATCTTGTCTCTATAACCCTGTAATGATCTTGGACATCTTTGACATGGAACTTATATTTATCAAATTCAACTTTCATATCATTATCGGTGATGGGAGAAACAAATATTAGATTATTTTTATGCCTCGAACATACACCACGTTATGTATCTATTTAAAGTGTCCATCACATATGCTAACACTTATCACTCCATAACCTAGGACTTTGTGGGACTTGTTATCACCTAAATAGATGTGTGTGCCATGAGACTTTTCATAATACCTATCATACCAATCTCTATTACACGACGTGGGGAGATGCACTGGAATCTATGAACCATGCATTTTCATCATCTCTCTCAGCAGACAAAGCATGTTCATATATAAACAGTCTTAGGTTTTTAAATCCATTGACATAGAGGGTGTCTTTTCTAACATCATTTTCATTATGTTTTTTGTATCTGTTATTGGAATCAATTTTAATCTCCTTAAAACAATCTCTACCTATGTGACCATTTGTCACAATAATGACATACAATCTCTTTATTAGCACTAAAGTCATTGAGTGACATACCTCTATGTCTTGCCCGAAACTTGCCTCCTTGCCCGAAACTTGCCTCTAGTAATTCCCTCTGTGGTTCCCTATGAGTATCTGTCTCTTGCCATCAATGCCTGATTCAGGCTCATACATCTTCATTCTTTCTTTTTCTTGTATTAGGATTCTGCCTAGATCTATATATGTAGGAGAGGTCTTTCTTGCTGCAAGTGTTGAGATGAATATTTTATAATTTGGCAAGAGACCTTTTAGTGTGATAGATACCAAATCAGTACTAAATACTTCTTCATGTAAAATACCACTGATACCTTAATGCTATAAAGCATTCAAGAAGTCTGCAAAACAGAATTTTAGTAATCTTTCACAAATTAAAACATTTATACTGCATTCATAACAACGTCATCATGTAAACGAAATAATCATGCACAAATAATAATAAGAATGACACAACCATTTTCACGTGGTTCACCTCGTCCACGAGGCTACGTCCACAAAGTTTGTTAGTCTATTATTGATTTATCAAGAGAAGAAAATTACAATGCGGTGGCACGTACAGTGCCTTTTTCCTTTCCTCAACATCTCTTCAGAGAGAGAGACTTTCAACATACCAATTTCCTATTGGAGGGCCTTTGCAACAAGTTCATGATCCTTCAACAGATCCTTGAATACACAGTGATTCAAATTCCCAAATTGTCACTTCTACCCAACCATTAAAGTGGCGGCCACTTCTGTTTTAACTTGCAATGGATTCCTAAGGATACCCCTTACTCTCGTTATACTTATTAATCTTGCATCTTTATATAGAATCAGACATATGTATTTATATATATATACTCTTGAGAATAATCTAATTCCCTCAGCAGCAGGATATCTTTTAGATTATCAGAAGTAGCAAAACAACAGGGTCTAGATCCAAACCGATTAATATAGGTAGAAAAAGAATGCTTGTGATTTGCAAGCATCCCACATAATTGTCCCTGAAACTAAAATCGGAACAAAACCCTCTCACATTCAAATCGAAGAGATAAGAGAATTTCATTTCACATCATCTCTCTGTTGAGCGCGACCGGCAACAAACTCTAACGACTGGCAACGACACAAAGTATTGGATATATATATATATATCATCAATTTATGATCGGAGAATACAAATAAAACAATATCAATTTTTAATCTACTTCTCTTGTGGGACTAACCAACATTGCCAGAATTGGTGAGCAGAAACACTGCTAAGGGTCGTTTAATATTTTGTAATTCAAATCGCCAG
>LPNX010861971.1:0-147006 GCA_001517045.1 Pseudotsuga menziesii
TAGTTCCTTTAGAAAGAATTTTTACCAAGGATGACACCCCTTCAAAGCCAGTGGTTCAATCCTCAGAAGACAATGTAGTGGACTGCAATATTGGTACTGCAAAAAACCCAAGAATGGTAAAAATTTCTAAATCTCTGTCAGCTGAACAAAGGAGCAGATATATTAATCTTTTGAAAGAATATGTGGATGTATATGCATGGTCCTATGAAGAATTAAAAACCTATGACACAGCAATTATTCAGCATAAGGTTCCCTTGAAGCCCAATGTCAAGCCTTTTCGACAGAAATTGAGAAGGATAAATCCATCCTTATTCCCTGTGATTGAAAAAGAGATTAAAAAGTTACTGGATGCCAAGATAATAGTGCCTCTCAGGTACTCTTCCTGGGTTGCAAATATTGTACCTGTCAGAAAAAAGAATGGGGAGATTAGATTGTGTGTTGATTTCAGGAATCTTAACAGGTCTTCATTAAAAGACAATTATCCTTTGCCAAAAATTGAACAGGTCTTATAGCAGGTTGTGGGGGCACAGAGGATTTCCATGGTGGATGGATTTTCAGGGTACAATCAGGTTGCCATGCACCCTGATGACAGAGAAAAAACAGCATTTACCACCCCCTGGGGAACCTTCATGTACGATAAGATGCCCTTTGGTCTGATGAATGCTGGAGAAACTTTTCAGAGGGAAATGGACATTGCATTTGTATGTGAGAAAGATAAGTTTGTTCTCACAGTCTGATGATGAGAACTTAAAACATTTAAGGCAAACTTTTTAGAAATGCAGAAAATTTGGACTGTCTTTAAACCCCAAGAAATCTCATTTTGCTGTGCAAGAGGGCAGACTGTTGGGTCATTTGGTGTCTGCTGATGGCATTAGAATTGACCCTGAGAGAGTCAAAGCAATACTAAAGATCAGTTTGCCCAAGAGCAAAAAGGATGTGCAATCATTTATTGGCAAGATAAATTTTCTGCGGTGGTTCATTCCTAATTTTGCTGAGACCATTAAACAAATCACAGCAATGTTAAAGAAGGACCAAGAGGTTAAATGGATTGTTGAACCAACGGCAGCTTTTGAAAAAATAAAGGTGGCTCTGACTGAAGCACTTGTTATGGTAAGTCCTGATTTTACCAAGGAGTTCTTTACTTTTTCTTTTGCTTCAGCAGATACAGTTGCAGCTGTCTTACTTCAGAAAAACAAGGAAGGACTAGAACAGCCCATTGCCTTTTTCAGTAAGACTCTTAGGGATTCTGAACTAAAGTACAGCATTCTGGAAAAACAAGCCTATGCTCTGGTGAAATCTCTAAAAAAATTTAGAATTTATATTCTTCATTCAAAGGTGATTTCATTTGTTCCAAATGCAGCAGTGAAAGATGTTCTAACCCAACCTGACAGTGAAGGAAAGAGGGGAAAGTGGATTGCTAATATTATGGAATATGAGGTGGAAATCAGACCTACAAAGCTGGTCAAAGGACAAGGATTGGCCAAACTGCTGGCTGACTCAAATTTTCAAGCACTAGGATTACATGTTATGGCAGAAGAATCAGTACCTGAAGAAAAGCAAGCAATGCTGGAGAAAGAAAGGATCATGGACTCTTATTCATCTTCAGATTGGTATGCTGATATTGTTTATTTCCTGTTATTTTTGCAATGCCCAGAACACTTAGATAGGAAGGCTGTCAGATGTCTGAAACTGAAAGCTACTAAATATTGTTTGCTGGAAGATCAATTGTTTTGGAAAGACCCAGGAGGTATCTTGTTAAGGTGCTTGGATCAAACTGAAATAGGGGAAGTAATTTCAGAATCTCATGAAGGAGCTTGTGGAGGGCATAAATATTGGAAAACCACAGCTTACAAAATTTTGAGAGCTGGATACTATTGTCCCTCCCTCTTCTCAGATGTTTACCAGTAGGTAAGAGCTTGCATACCCTGTAAAAAATTCGCAGGTAAACAGAAATTATTATCCTTGCCATTGAAGCCTATTGCAGTCAATGCCCCTTTTCAGCAATGGGGTATGGATTTTATTGGAGAGATAAATCCAGCATCTTCCGGATAGCATCATTGGATTCTGACAGCCACAGATTTCTTCACAAAGTGGGTAGAAGCCATTCCTACAAGGAATGCTACAGATAAGGTGATTATGGATTTCATTGAAGACAACATCCTGAGTAGATTTGGCTGCCCACACAGATTAATAACTGATAATGCCAAAGCATTTAAATCCAAGGCAAATGTGGCTTTCTGTGAGAAAAATGGCATTATTTTGAAACATTCGACTCCCTATTATCCTCAGGGAAATGGCCAGGCTGAATCATCCAACAAGAATGTCATTCAAAGCATTAAGAAATTGCTAAAACATAACAAAAGGTCTTGGGATTCAATGTTGAAATATGCATTGTGGGCAGATAGGATTACAGTAAAGCAGGCCATTGGCACTTCTCCTTTTCAGCTGGTTTATGGAACAGAAGCTGTGTTTCCTGTTCAGCTGGGAATTCCAGTGATGAAATTCCTCCAAAACTCTCAAGAGGAACCGGATGACATGCAAAGAAGGATCTTTGAGATGATAGAGCTGCAGCAGCATAGAGAGAAGGTGGACAAAGAAGCTCAGCTGTACAGAGCTAAAGTAAAAAGCAGGTTTGACAAAAGAATTAAAGAGCATACATTTTCAGAAGGTGAGTTAGTCTTAAGATGGGATGCAAGAAAGGAACAGAAAGGTAAGCATGGAAAATTTGATAATCTTTGGTTTGGACCTTTTCTGATATCAAAAATTTTGGAAAATAATACATTCATCTTGCAGTCCTTGGAAGGTGAGGAATTGCTCAGCCCTGTTAATGGGCGATTCCTCAAACATTTTTACAGTTTATGAGATCATTTTCACTCTTCATTGTATATACCGGTGTGAGTGAGGTTGAATAAAGACTCCATATCCCAATGGAAGTTTTCAGATAGGTGAATAAAGGGTAGAAGGCACTGGTCTACAGGTTCTTGAAGCCTCACAGGGAGGACTTCATCCCGCAGCTGGAGCCAGATGTTAAGTCGGTAAATTTTTCTCCATTTTTAGTTTATTTTCTCCATTTTTGGTTTGTTTTCAATCTACTTTAGTGAAGGTTTTGGTTTCAAGTTTTAATTTTAGTCCCCTTCAGGAGCTATATGGATGATTGCATAGGTTTTGAGCCCAGTCTTTTAAATTTTATTTGATTTTTGTTGGTCTTTTATATTTTAAAAGGGGTAAAGAAGGTCTTATGTTCAAAGGTTGATTCATTAATGTGTTGAAAGAGTAGTTAGACTTATTTATTAACCTTAGCAGTCCTCTAAACCTCCGACAATTTGGCAAAAAGTTGCAAAACTGCGAAAATTTGGCTTAGCAGTTATTCTTGTAGCGCTGGTGGAAAATTTAACAAAGGGCGCGCTACAAGAATATCGCGGCCCTTTGTTTTTCCGATTTTAATGCAGATTTTCATCATGATTTTTGTCTGGAAGTGACTGATCGTATTTTGCAAGGTGTTTTAACACGTGTGACCGCAGTTTAGACATGATTTTAGGCAGTTATCAGTCACGCAGCCAAAGCAGGTTCATCATTGCTCAAAACGTGGAATCAGCTGGACAAGATCAGCAAATCTCGGCTAAAGCTGTTGAATTCCTCTTTCTACATGCATTATTATAGGAGAGAAGAGTTCGTGATGCAGATCAAAGTGCTAAAGAAGTGGATTGTGTTCCTGTGAAGAGAAGACAGCGTTTTAACGCCAGCAAGAAACTAGGGCATCTTGATTCACTCATTTGCAGTTAAGGAGATGATCTGGAAACACTTGTATACATGAGGAAAGACCGTTGCTACCTTAAAACAGAGCTTTAAGCCACGACAGTTGAGAGATTGGTAGGTACCTGCTACAAAACCCTTATAGCTCAAAAATTTGGGTTTTTCTTGCTGCATGATTATTTGAAGAAATTGGCCGCTGGAGATGATAGAATATATCATGAAATAAACTTTTCACCACAGAAATAGTTAGCAGAAGCCATTATGAAGAATCGGAAGGAACAGAGCAGCAAAGATACCTTCAACTTAAAAGCATTCCGCATGTGAAGTTTTAATGACTGTTAGAACGAGGAGTGTTTATCATTTGCTTTCCTATACATTCAAAAACTCTGATAGTAATGCAGATTGGTTACAATGAACTGATTGAAGGGATTCTTCTCATGACCTAATGCCAGTATAAGACAGAATTTACAGGAAACAGCATTCAAAGGATTCAAAGATCGATTTGTTATGCTAATATTTTGTACAAAAGGTGTTGGATTGGTTTGTTCAAGTGGTTTGAAAGCTGTTAGAATTGACATGACTTGTGAAATCACTCATTTGGAGAGCAATATCAATTGCTTGGAGAATAGGTTGGCTTTTATGAACAGGATTTGATGACATTTTGTGGCTAGGGTGAATATATTGCAAACACTGGTGCTTTTCTCTCTTCTCATACAAGATAGTCTCCGATGGGTCTGATAAGCCTATGATGTGATGTTACTCTTGCAAAGTCGGAAGCAATCAGAAATCTAGGGTTTGAGGATCGAAGATGTTTTGATGCATAGAAGGAAGAGCAAATACTGAAGATAGGGAAACCACTTATTGACAGTCTGCAATTATATATAACAGCCTGAGCATTACAAATTGAGCAAAGTGTTGTCTTCAGTGATTTGAATCAGTTGTACTAAGGAGGAGCTAATTTTTGAATACACATCAGACTGTTTTCTCCTAAACCCCAAAATAAGGAATTTGAGTGGTTGATATTATGAAATAGTTCGACATTATTCCTAATGGTGCAGTTTGAAAATTAAGCAGAGCCATATTGTTCTTATGACAATTTTCACTTATGATTGATCTTGTCTCACAGTTTATCTATTCATAAACCTAATTGTATGGTTGAGGCAAGGGAACATTGACATTGCTGGCTTGTCCAAGAGTACTTAACTGATTGAGAAGGAGTTCATATAACAGCAAACCAGTCTGTAAAACCTATTGGAAACCTAAAACCATACTGTTTCTTTTTACTGAAAGAAGAATATGGGAAAAAGTGGCAAAAGTGGTAAGGTCAATAGGGCTAAGCCCACAGACCTAACCTGGATTCAGAAGCTTCCTGAATGTGCAGAACTGTTTCAGCAGGCAGGTTGGTTGAAGTTTTTCAAGAAGATAGATGGTTTCAATGCTCAGGTGTCCTGCAAGTTTGCTAAGGGACTCAAAGATGATATGATCATGATGGATGCTTTGAAATTCAAATTGACTGTGGAGCTTATAGCAGAAGCTACTGAGATCAGCAATGAGGGGGAGCATTGGTTTAAAAAACTACCTTTTGAGTTTGAACCCCAAAGATACCTATTGCCTAATGTGACTCCTGACTGGAACAAGGGTATCCTCATTCAAAATTTCAGGAAGGAATGGATTGAGCCCATAAGGATACTTCAAAGTTATGTGACCTGTGAAGGCAGATATTCATTTGTCTTTAAATATCATTTTAGGTTCCTGCAACACATTGTAGGAGTTTCTAAAATGAACTTGCCCTTCTTTTTCTTAAAAATCCTGCAGAAGATGTCAAGCAAGATAAAGCAAAATGATGATCACACCTCCCAGTCACTTTTTCACCATGGTCTCATCAAACTGATCATTACCACAGTGTTGCAGCATGAGGGAAGGACTTGGGATTTCTTTTTGTTTTGGTCAGATGTTCATCCTCAAAAAGAAGATCAGTAGCCTAAAAGGAAGATTGATAAGGGGAAGGTAATGATCAAAAAGTTGGGTCACTCAGTCAAATCTACAAGTAAAGATGAGGTTAAAGCCAAGAAGGTGACAGAGCAGGTAGCAAAATAAGTAAAGGATGACAGTCAGCTCAAAGTGGCTTCATATTTCATGAGAAACAAGTACTCATTGTTTGCAGGTGAAGAAGTGCATCCTTGTCTGAAATTACCACTAGTAGCACCTTCTGAAAAAGCTAGGACTATTGATAAAGAGAGAGCTGCTACTCCTGAAGAGGAATTACAAACTAAACAAAGGAGCCCTCTTACCATATTATCTGAAGATGAAGGTTATTTATTGGAGGATGAACAGCAGATTGTTGTGACAGAGCCAAGTACAGAAGCATGTGGAGACTTTCCTACCTCAAGGGTAAAATCAGCCAAATCTAAGAAAAAGAAAAGGAACAATGTAGCTCCATATAGAAATCCCAAGACTAGACTTACTAATAAGCTAAGATGGAACATGAAAAAGTTACTTAACCCTAAACTAGCCAGATAGGAAGCTGTGGTGATTGAGTTTTCCTCCAGTGAAGAAACAGAAATGGTTAAAAATAGCAGTAAAGGTAAGGGAAAGAGAACTGTCAAACCTTCCTCCTCTTCCCAACCTGCAGAGACAAAAAGATCACAGTTAGTAGGAGAAGTTGAACAGCCTAGGTCTGAATTATTTGAAATAATTGTTGAAATTAAAGATAGACTTACCAAGCAGCAGGAAGAAGATAAAGCAAAGGAAGATGCTTTTGGAGATCATAAATTGGATGAAGAGGATCAAGCTATTCTCAAGCAAGCAGGATATTTAGTAGAATCAAGTGTTCATGATGATTTTTTAGATCTTTTAATGCAGGATGACAATATATCAGAGATCCCAAATTTTGATGAAGAGAATGTACAGGAAAGTATTCAGAGATACAGGAAACACATGAAGCACCTGCAAGAAACGAATGATGGATTATTCAAAGTTAATAAAGGGATTGTAGAGGAGTTGCAGGATATGCATAAACATTTTTTGGAGCTGTCAGAAGTTTCCAAGGAAGTCCTTAGCAGGAAACGAGTTGCTGACAGGTACTGTGCAAAGCTGGAGAAGACTGTTGATCATTTGCAACAGGAAAATGAAGACTTGCAAAAAAGGATAATTGATATGGAGAAGAAGGATAAAAGAGCTAAGAAAAGGTCTCGAACCCTAGATGGAATATCACTTCTTGTGGAGGCAGCTAAGAAGATATGAAACTGTTTTTAGTTAGTGGTTATTTTTGATAAACACTTTTTGTTAAGCATTTGCTATTTTTAGCAATCATGTAATTTTGTAAAGGTCACTTTTTACTTTACCTACTTAGTGACTCGATGGAGGTAGTTAGGAGGTGAAACCTAACTGATTTTGGGAGAACTTTCTTATTTAAATGAGTTAGCAAGACATTGTGAGGGTTCTGGATTTTGGGAGCATCAGGAGGTCTTCTAGCTGCCTGTACTATCAGACTTATTCAGAGAACTGGTACTGTAACTCTTATATACATTTTCTGATGAAATAATGTGATATATGACTCTTTCCCCTACATTTTGTCTATGTTGGCTTTGTTATTGAGCATGTTTTGCTTCTTAAATGGTAATTTCATTGCTAGTTGATGTCTTTTTCTGGTAATGCTTATCTTTTAATGTATGAACCACAGCATAGACTCCTTGTTGGATTTTTGAGATATATTGGGCATCTTTATCAGTTTATGTCTATGATTTAGTTGTTGCTTTTAATCTGAATGTATTCCCTGTATGATCTTGAAGCTTACAACCAAAAAACACATAAACAAAACCTTAAACCCTAGTTTGAATTGAGTTTTTTCTCTTGAGATTGTGTTGGCTTGTTACCCTAGCCTTAGTAACAATTTCTAACACAAACATCTTTGGCACCGTTGCCGGGGACGAAGCTGAAGCAAATCTTCCCTGGGATACTTATCATTTTCCTGGTTCAAGAGGTGCACTTGAACCAGCATCTTTGAAGGCTATTTTCACCAAAAAGTAGTCACAGTGGCTTCTAGAAGTATTGGAACCAGGAGCAGACCGACATCTCCCTTGCTACTGGGTGTGACAGACCCTGAAAAGATTATTAAAACAGCAAGAAAACTCAGAAGGTCCCAATCTTTACCAGCTTCTTGTGACCCTCACCAGTTGGGTGATTCATTAGACCCAGCTGAAGACTCACCTTGGATAAAACCTATCATTCCTGAAATTACTTTTCAAGTTTTTACCAATCCTGAAACCTTTTTGAAAGCAAAAACTACTTCTCCTGGGAAAATACCCCTTTTCTAGCTTAAAGTAGGAAAAATCCCTTTCCAAGCAAGTTCTAGTCAAGTTTCTTCCTCTTCAAAACCTCAGTCTAAACCTCAGTCCACAATGGCAGCTCAGAATCCTCCTATGGATATGATGGATAGAATGGTGGCAGCCAGGTATGCCCCATTAGTATTACCTCAGCCTTTACATGCCTTACCTGGAGGAGATTATCAGAAGTACATGCCCAGATTCAATGGACAAGGTGAAACAACTGCAGAAGAACATTGGGAAGCCTTTCTGAGTTATGCAGATAATCAGAACATTGAAATTAAAGATGTATGGATGAGGGTATTTGTGCAAAGTCTGGATGGAGATGTAAGAAAGTGGTTTAGAGAGTTGCCTGCCAACTCTATTACCATAATTGAAGAGATCCAAGACCTATTTCTGAGATAGTGGGGAGACACCAAGGACCATACCTATTATATCACTGAGTTTGGCACCCTCAAAAGAAAGAAGGATGAGACTGTTGCTGATTTCTCAAAAAGATTTAATAAAATGTATAGTAGGATCCCAGCAGAGATCAAACCTACCAAAACATCAGCCAAGCTGACTTATGCAAATGCATTTGACCATGAATTCTCACTATTACTCAGAGAAAGAAGGCCTATCACTCTGCTGAACATGCAAGATGCAGCATTGGAAGTAGAGTCTAATTTACTGGCTTCTAACAGGCTTAAAAAAGAAACACCTCAGCAGTAGTATGAAAGAAAGGGAAAGAAAGAGGCTGTTTCAACAAGTGCTGCACCTCAATCTGTTGAAGCCAAAATAGATGAAATGGATAAACTTGTGAAGGTTCTCACTGCCAAGCTGAACAAACCAAAACTGGAAAAGAATTCTTCCAAGCCCACTCCAGAGGCTCAGAGGAATCCAAACAATCAAAATCAATTCAGGAGGCATTTTGCTCCTAGATTCATGCCAAGGGAGCGAAGAAATAATGACATTCAGCAGGAAAGGAGAGAGAATGAATAGCAGAGAGTGCCCCCACCTTTTCAAAATAATGTAGCTGATGAAGAGGAGGTTGAGGAATAGCTCCTCTTTGAGGAGACCAAAATTGACCAAGACATGAATCACTTTGGAGATGGTTTATCCACAGGTTTTGTAACAGAAGAAGATTTTCTGAATTCTAAATTTTATGATGTTGATTTGTATGAAGTTGAAGATGATTTAGAATTTGAGAAAACTGCTGTAAATGCTGCTGCTAATCAGAATGGAATTAAAAAGACCATTAATCTCAGATCTGGTCCGAAACAAGTAGTCCAAGCTCCCAAGAAGAAAGCCGTTGTACCTACTGCAAATGTTCCAGCTGCAAATGTTCCTGATAAACAAGTTGCTGGTCCTGTCACAGAGAAGAAGCAGCTTGCAGAAAAGTCCAAGAAAAATGCTAAGATTGAAGAGGTAAACAGGTCAGCTCAGAATTTCAATTTGGAAACTGAATTAGGAAAATTGAAAATTCCTGTTCCATTGGATGAACTTATAAAGAATCCATCTTATAAACAAACAGTCTTAAAAGTTATGAATTATGCTAGTAGTCAGCCTGCTGCCAGTGGTCAGCCTGTTTCAGATACTGTCAATTTGCAAGAAGAAAGCCCAAAAATATTTATTGGTTCTGCCCTAGCTGAGAAAACAGAAAATGAAGCTGGTGCTTCTCCTCCCTTCTATGTTACCTTAACTGTCCATGACCAGATGATCCACAATTGCCTATTAGACTCTGGAGCATCCCATAACTTAATGCCCAAAGCTGTGATGGAATCCCTTGGCCTCAGTATCACCAAACCTCACCATGAATTATATTCCTTTGACTCCGGAGCTGTCAAGTGTCTAGGGGTAATTAAAGACATGGTTGTTAACCTTACTCAGCTGCCCATGAAGAGTGTCATAATGGGTATTGTTGTAGCAGAAATCACACCCAAGTTTGGTATGCTTCTTTCAAGATCCTGGGAAAAGAAGGTAGGAGGAACCTTACAGATGGATCTCTCATATGCTACCATTCCTATTTTTGGTGGAGAAAATAGAAGACTTTACAGAGAACTACAGTTTTCCTACATTGTCACAGATGATAAAAACCCCACTAATCATCCATTGTACTCTGTTGACAAAGATTTAGGGACTTGTATGTTGAATTTCAGTGATCAAGATGATTCTGTTGGCCTTTTACAAGTTGAAAAAGAAAAACCAATGAAACATTGTAGAGAAGAACAATATCAGCTGTGGGAATTGTATTTTGATGGATCCTCTTGCAAAGAGGGTGCTGAAGCTGGAGTTTTGCTCATTTCTCCTGGAGGTGAAACAATCAAACTCATGTATAAGCTGGAATTTGTTACCACTAACAACACTGCTGAGTATGAAGCTCTGATATTAGGACTGAAAGCTGCTAAAGACTTAGGCATTCAGCAAATCACTGCATATGGCGACTCCGAGTTGGTTGTTCGACAGGTGAAGAACAACTATCAAGTAAAGCAGGATTTGTTGAAGGTCTACAAGAATGAGGTATGGGATATGCTTGACAATTATTTCATAGCATTTAATATCACTCATATTCCAAGAAATCACAATAAGACTGCAGACTCTTTAGCTTTGGCTGCCTCATACTTCAAAATTCCTAAAACTACTCAGTTAAGGTATCCTATAGAGGTAAGGTACAGACCGTGTGTCCCTGACAATGTGAAACACTGGAGGGTTTTTGAAGATGATATTGAAATCAAGAAATTTCTTGAGCTTACAGATGAGTTTTCTAATGCTCAAATTGATCAGGATGAAGGAGAAGAACAAGATGATGAGTTTGCTGAAAATGTTTTTGCTGAAAATGAGTTTCCTGAAGGTAAGATTGCAAGGCATAAGATCATTGAATTGAAGAGTAATTTTATCCCTAAAGGTTTAGTGCCTTTAGAAAGAATTTTTACCAAGGATGACACCCCTTCAAAGCCAGTGGTTCAATCCTTAGAAGACAATGTAGTGGACTGCAATATTGGTACTGCAGAAAACCCAAGAATGGTAAAAATTTCTAAATCTCTGTCAGCTGAACAAAGGAGCAGATATATTAAGATTTTGAAAGAATATGTGGATGTATTTGCATGGTCCTATGAAGAATTAAAAACCTATGACACAGCAATTATTCAGCATAAGGTTCCCTTGAAGCCCAATGTCAAGCCTTTCCGACAGAAATTGAGAAGGATAAATCCAGCCTTATTCCCTGTGATTGAAAAAGAGATTAAAAAGTTACTGGATGCCAAGATAATAGTGCCTATCAGGTACTCTTCCTGGGTTGAAAATATTGTACCTGTCAGAAAAAAGAATGGGGAGATTAGATTGTGTGTTGATTTCAGGAATCTTAACAGGTCTTCATTAAAAGATAATTATCCTTTGCCAAAAATTGAACAGGTCTTACAGCAGGTTGTGGGGGCACAGAGGATTTCCATGGTGGATGGATTTTCAGGGTACAATCACGTTGCCATGCACCCTGATGACAGAGAAAAAACAGCATTTACCACCCCCTGGGGAACCTTCATATATGATAAGATGCCCTTTGGTCTGATGAATGCTGGAGAAACTTTTCAGAGGGAAATGGACATTGCATTTGTAGGTGAGAAAGATAAGTTTGTTGTCATTTATTTAGATGACATTACTATGTTCTCACAGTCTGATGATGAGCACTTAAAACATTTAAGGCAAACTTTTCAGAAATGCAGAAAATTTGGACTGTCTTTAAACCCCAAGAAATCTCATTTTGCTGTGCAAGAGGGTAGACTGTTGGGTCATTTGGTGTCTGCTGATGGCATTGGAATTGACCCTGAGAGAGTCAAAGCAATACTAAAGATCAGTTTGCCCAGGAGCAAAAAGGATGTGCAATCATTTATTGGCAAGATAAATTTTCTGCGGTGGTTCATTCCTAAGTTTGCTGAGACCATTAAACAAATCACAGCAATGTTAAAGAAGGACCAAGAGGTTAAATGGACTGTTGAAGCAAAGGCATCTTTTGAAAAAATAAAGGTGGCTCTGACTGAAGCACCTGTTCTGGTAAGTCCTGATTTTACCAAGGAGTTCTTTACTTTTTCTTTTGCTTCAGCAGAGACAGTTGCAGCTGTCTTACTTCAGAAAAACAAGGAAGGACTAGAACAGCCCATTGCCTTTTTCAGTAAGACTCTTAGGGATTCTGAACTGAAGTACAACATTCTGGAAAAACAAGCCTATGCTCTGGTGAAAGCTCTGAAATTTTTTAGAATTTATATTCTTCATTCAAAGGTGATTTCATTTGTTCCAAATGCAGCAGTGAAAGATGTTCTGACCCAACCTGACAGTGAAGGAAAGAGGGGAAAGTGGATTGCTAAGATTATGGAATATGAGGTGGAAATCAGACCTACAAAGCTGGTCAAAGGACAAGGATTGGCCAAACTGCTGGCTGACTCAAATTGTCAAGCACTAGTATTACATGTTATGGCAGAAGAATTAGTACCTGAAGAAAAGCAAGCAATGCTGGAGAAATAAAGGATCATGGACTCTTATTCATCTTCAGATTGGTATGCTGGTATTGTTTATTTCCTGTTATTTTTGCAATGCCCAGAACACTTAGATAGGAAGGCTGCCAGATCTCTGAAACTGAAAGCTACTAAATATTGTTTGCTGGAAGATCAATTGTTTTGGAAAGACCCAGGAGGTATCTTGTTAAGGTGCTTGGATCAAACTGAAATAGGGGAAGTAATTTCAGAATCTCATGAAGGAGCTTGTGGAGGGCATAAATATTGGAAAACCACAGCTTACAAAATTTTGAGAGCTGGATACTATTGGCCCTCCCTCTTCTCAAATGTTTACCAGTAGGCAAGAGCTTGCATACCCTGTCAAAAATTCGCAGGTAAACAGAAATTATTATCCTTGCCATTGAAGCCTATTGCAGTCAATGCCCCTTTTCAGCAATGGGGTCTGGACTTTATTGGAGAGATAAATCCAGCATCTTCTGGACAGCATCATTGGATTCTGATAGCCACAGATTTCTTCACAAAGTGGGTAGAATCCATTCCTACAAGGAATGCTACAGATAAGGTGATTATGAAGTTCATTGAAGACAACATCCTGAGTAGATTTGGCTGCCCACACAGATTAATAACTGATAATGCCAAAGCATTTAAATCCAAGGCAATGGTGGCTTTCTGTGAGAAAAATGGCATTATTTTGAAACATTCAACTCCCTATTATCCTCAGGGAAATGGCCAGGCTGAATCATCCAACAAGAATGTCATTCAAAGCATTAAGAAATTGCTGAAACATAACAAAAGGTCTTGGGATTCAATGCTGAAATATGCATTGTGGGCAGACAGGATTACAGTAAAGCAGGCCATTGGCACTTCTCCTTTTCAGCTAGTTTATGGAATAGAAGCTGTGTTTCCTGTTCAGCTGGGAATTCCAGTGATGAAATTCCTCCAAAACTCTCAAGAGGAACTGAATGACATGCAAAGAAGGATCTTTGATATGATAGAGCTGCAGCAGCATAGAGAGAAGGTGGAAAAATAAGCTCAGCTGTACAGAGCTAAAGTAAAAAACAGGTTTGACAAAAGAATTAAAGAGCATACATTTTCAGAAGGTGAGTTAGTCTTAAGATGGGATGCAAGAAAGGAACAGAAAGGTAATCATGGAAAATTTGATAATCTTTGGTTTGGCCCTTTTTTGATATCAAAAATTTTGGAAAATAATACATTCATCTTGCAGTCCTTGGAAGGTGAGGAATTGCTCAGCCCTGTTAATGGGCGATTCCTCAAACATTTTTACAGTTTATGAGATCATTTTCACTCTTCATTATATATACCGGTGTGAGTGAGGTTGAATAAAGACTCCATATCCCAATGGAAGTTTTCAGATAGGTGAATAAAGGGCAGAAGGCACTGGTCTACAGGTTCTTGAAGCCTCACAGGGAGGACTTCATCCCGCAGCTGGAGCCAGATGTTAAGTCAGTAAATTTTTCTCCATTTTTAGTTTATTTTCTCCATTTTTGGTTTGTTTTCAATCTACTTTAGTGAAGTTTTTGGTTTCAAGTTTTAATTTTAGTCCCCTTCAGGAGCTATATGGATGATTGCATAGGTTTTGAGCCCAGTCTTTTAAATTTTATTTGATTTTTGTTGGTCTTTTATATTTTAAAAGGGGTAAAGAAGGTCTTATGTTCAAAGGTTGATTCATTAATGTGTTGAAAGAGTAGTTAGACTTATTTCTTAACCTTAGCAGTCCTCTAAACCTCCGACAATTTGGAAAAAAGTTGCAAAACTACGAAAATTTTGCTTAGCAGTTATTCTTGTAGCGCTGGTGGAAAATTTAACAAAGGGCGAGCTACAAGAATATCGCGGCCCTTTGTTTTTCCGATTTTAATGCATATTTTCATCATGATTTTTGTCTGGAAGTGACTGATCATATTTTGCAAGGTGTTTTAACACGTGTGACCGTAGTTTAGACACGATTTTAGGCAGTTATCAGTCACGCAGCCAAAGCAGGTTCATCATTGCTCAAAACGTGGAATCAGTTGGACAAGATCAGCAAATCTCGGCTAAAGCTGTTGAATTCCTCTTTCTACATGAATTATTATAGGAGAGAAGAGTTCGTGATGCAGATCAAAGCGCTAAAGAAGTGGATTGTGTTCATGTGAAGAGAAGACAACGTTTTAATGCCAGCAAGAAACTAGGGCATCTTGATTCAGTCATTTGCAGTTAAGGAGATGATTTGGAAACACTTGTATACATGAGGAGAGACCGTTGCTACCTTAAAACAGAGCTTTAAGCCACGACAGTTGAGAGATTGCTAGTTACTTGCTACAAAACCCTTATAGCTCAAAAATCTGGGTTTCTCTTGCTGCATGATTATCTTAAGAAATTGGCTGCTGGAGATGATAGAATATATCATGAAATAAACTTTTCACCACAGAAATAGTTAGCAGAAGCCATTATGAAGAATCGGAAGGAACAGAGCAGCAAAGAGACCTTGAACTTAAAAGCATTCAGCATGTGAAGTTTTAATGACTGTTTGAACGAGGAGTGTTTATCATTTGCTTTCCTATACATTCAAAAACTCTGATAGTAATGTAGATTGGTTACAATGAACTGATTGAAGCGATTCTTCTCATGACCTAATGCCAGTATAAGACAGAATTTACAGGAAACAGCATTCAAAGGATTCATAGATCGATTTGTTATGCTAATCTTTTGTACAAAAGGTGTTGGATTGGTTTGTTCAAGTGGTTTGAAAGCTGTTGGAATTGACATGACTTGTGGAATCACTCATTTGGAGAGCAATATCAATTGCTTGGAGAACAGGTTGGATTTTATGAACAAGATTTGATGACATTTTGTGGCTAGGGTGAATATATTGCAAACACTGGTGCTTTTCCCTCTTCTCATACAAGATAGTCTCCGATGGGTCTGATAAGCCTATGATGTGATGTTACTCTTGGAAAGTCTGAAGTAGTCAGAAATCTAGGGTTTGAGGATCGAAGCTGTTTTGATGCATAGAAGGAAGAGCAAATACTGAAGATAGGGCAACCACTTCCATTGATAGTCTGCAATTATATTGAACAGCCTGAGCATTACAAATTGAGCAAAGTGTTGTCTTCAGTGATTTGAATCAGTTGTACTAAGGAGGAGCTAATTTTTGAATACACATCAGACTGTTTTCTCCTAAACCCTAAAATAGGGAATTTGAGTGGCTGATATTCTGAAACAGTTGGACATTATGCCTAATGGTGCAGTTTGAAAATTAAGCAGAGCCATATTGTTCTTATGACAGTTTTCACTTATGATTGATCTTGTCTCACAGTTTATCTATTCATAAACCTAATTGTATGGTTGAGGCAAGGGAACATTGACATTGCTGGCCTATCTAGGAGTACTTAACTGATTGAGAAGGAGTTCATATAACAGCAAACGAGTCTGTAAAACCTATTGGAAACCTAAAACCAGACTGTTTCTGTTTACTGAAAGAAGAATATGGGAAAAAGTGGAAAAAGTGGTAAGGTCAACAGGGCTGAGCCCACAGACCTAACCTGGATTCAGAAGCTTCCTGACTGTGCAGAACTGTTTTAGCAGGCAGGTTGGTTGAAGTTTTTCAAGAAGATAGATGGTTTCAATGCTCAGGTGTCCTGCAAGTTTGCTAAGGGACTCAAGGATGATATGATCATGATGGATGCTTTGAAATTCAAACTTACTGTAGAGCTTATAGTAGAAGCTACTGAGATCAGCAATGAGGGGGAGCATTGGTTTAAAAAACTACCTTTTGAGTTTGAACCCCAAAGATACCTATTGCCTAATGTGACTCCTGACTGGAACAAGGGTATCCTCATTCAAAATTTCAGGAAGGAATGGATTGAGCCCATAAGGATACTTCAAAGTTATGTGACCTGTGAAGGAAGATATTCATTTGTCTTTAAATATCATTTTAGGTTCCTGCAACACATGGTAGGAGTTTCTAAAATGAACTTGCCCTTCTTTTTCTTAAAAATCCTGCAGAAGATGTCAAGCAAGATAAAGCAAAATGATGATCACACCTCCCAGTCACTTTTTCACCATGGTCTCATCAAACTGATCATTACCACAGTGTTGCAGCATGAGGGAAGGACTTGGGATTTCTTTTTGTTTTGGTCAGATGTTCATCCTCAAAAAGAAGATCAGCAGCCTAAAAGGAAGACTGATAAGGGGAAGGTAATGATCAAAAAGTTGGGTCACTTAGTCAAATCTACAAGTAAAGATGAGGTTAAAGCCAAGAAGGTGATAGAGCAGGTAGCAGAACAAGTAAAGGATGACAGTCAGCTCAAAGTGGCTTCATATTTCATGAGAAACAAGTACTCATTGTTTGCAGGTGAAGAAGTGCAGCCTTGTCTGAAATTACCACCAGTAGCACCTTCTGAACAAGCTAGGACTATTGATAAAGAGAGAGCTGCTACTCCTGAAGAGGAATTACAAACTAAACAAAGGAGCCCTCTTACCATATTATCTGAAGATGAAGGTTATTTATTGGAGGATGAACAGCAGATTGTTGTGACAGAGCCAAGTACAGAAGCATGTGGAGACTTTCCTACCTCAAGGGTAAAATCATCCGAATCTAAGAAAAAGAAAAGGAAGAATGTAGCTCCATATAGAAATCCCAAGACTAGACTTACTAATAAGCTAAGTTGGAACATGAAAAAGTTACTTAACCCTAAACTAGCCAGATAGGAAGCTGTGGTGATTGAGTTTTCCTCCAGTGAAGAAACAGAAATGGTTAAAAAGAGCAGTAAAGGTAAGGGAAAGAGAACTATCAAACCTTCCTCCTCTTCCCAACCTACAGAGACAAAAAGATCACAGTTAGTAGGAGAAGTTGAACAGCCTAGGTCTGAATTATTTGAAATAATTGCTGAAACTAAAGATAGACTTACCAAGCAGTAGGAAGAAGATAAAGCAAAGGCAGATGGTTTTGGAGATCATAAATTGGATGAAGAGGATCAAGCTATTCTCAAGCAAGCAGGATATTTAGTAGAATCAAGTGTTCATGATGATTTTTCAGATCTTTTAATGCAGGATGACAATATATCAGAGATCCCAAATTTTGATGAAGAGAATGTACAGGAAAGTATTCAGAGATACAGGAAACACATGAAGCACCTAAAAGAAACGAATGATGGATTATTCAAAGTTAATAAATGGCTTGTAGAGGAGTTGCAGGATATGCATAAAAATTTTTTGGAGCTGTCAGAAGTTTCCAAGGAAGTCCTTAGCATGAAAAAAGTTGCTGACAGGTACTGTGCAAAGCTGGAGAAGACTGTTTATCATTTGCAACAGGAAAATGAAGACTTGCAAAAAAGGATAATTGATATGGAGAAGAAGGATAAAAGAGCTAAGAAAAGGTCTCGAGACCTAGATGGAATATCACTTCTTGTGGAGGCAGCTAAGAAGATATGAAACTGTTTTTAGTTAGTGGTTATTTTTGATAAACACTTTTGTTAAGCATTTTCTATTTTTAGCAATCATGTAATTTTGTAAAGGTCACTTTTTACTTTACCTACTTAGTGACTCGATGGAGGTAGTTAGGAGGTGAAACCTAACTGATTTTGGGAGAACTTTCTTATTTAAATGAGTTAGCAAGACATTGTGAGGGTTCTGGATTTTGGGAGCATCAGGAGGTCTGCTAGCTGCCTGTACTATCAGACTTATTCAGAGAACTGGTACTGTAACTCTTATATACATTTTCTGATGAAATAATGTGATATATGACTCTTTCCCCTACATTTTGTCTATGTTGGCTTTGTTATTGAGCATGTTTTGCTTCTTAAATGGTAATTTCATTGCTAGTTGATGTCTTTTTCTGGTAATGCTTATCTTTTAATGTATGAACCACAGCATAGACTCCTTGTTGGATTTTTGAGATATATTGGGCATCTTTATCAGTTTATGTCTATGATTTAGTTGTTTCTTTTACTCTGAATGTATTCCATGTATGATCTTGAAGCTTACAACCAAAAAACACATAAACAAAACCTTGAACCCTAGTTTGAATTGATTTATTTCTCTTGATATTGTGTTGGCTTGTTACCCTAGCCTTAGTAACAATTTCTGACACAAACACCAACTATTACACATAAGCTGTTCATGATGAAATCCTGCCATATCATAATAACGTCATATGTATAAAATGCAACAAAACTATGCACAGACTGCCAACTGTTTAGCAATGTCACTGCGCCATGCGTATTGCAGTGTTTGAGTCGGAAGTTTTTGTTATCTGAGCTTCCATCGTTGCGGAAGAGAAACTAGCTCTGATGAAATCTTATCTCAATCGGCGGTCATTTGGTTTTCGAGTCAGAAGTTTTAGTCACTTTGGTTTCCACAGTTGCAGATGGCGCACCACTTCTTTTTTCGATTCCGTCGAGCTATTTCATCGATCTTTTAAGTTTTGGGCTTCCGCCGTTGCGACTTCCATAAGCGTTCTGACCTCCGATCCATTCGAACTTCCATCAAGCTTCCGCCGTTGCAGAAGGGAGATTCCTTGTGAGCCCCATTATTGCGAAAGGGAAAAGGCTTCCAAGCCCCACCATTGTGGAAGAGAAAAAGATTCCGAGCCCCGCCGTTTCAGAAGAGAAAAGGCTTCTGAGCCCCGTAGTTGTGGAAGAGAAAAAGATTCCGAGCCCTACCGTTTCGAAAGGGGAAATGCTTCCAACCTCCAATGTTTCGGAAGGAGAAAGGCTTATGAGCCCCACCATTTCGGAAGGGGAAATGCTTCCGACCTACAATGCTGCTAAAGGAGATCTCTTCCCACCTCCGATCTGCGCGGCTTCTTGGTGTATCTTCCGTTCAATTTTGTTCACGTGTGGCTTCTATGAACCATGTACCATATTGGATCTTTAAAGAGGAATAACCTACTGGATCAATAATACACCTCAACAAAGAGATTGGAGATATATTGAATGCCAGATTGCTTAAGGCTACCATACAGATGTCCAAGCTAGAGGAGAGTAAGGAAAAAACTTTAAATCTTTTAAGGAAGGTGAGAGTGGAGAATAAAGCACTCAAAACCCAAATCAACAATCTATAGAATGAATCTATGCAAATAGAAGGACCTGCACATAAAGGGATTTTGGCTCACAAATTTCTTGATGATAAAGAGAAGGAGATCTAGGCCCTGAAAAAGAAGTTAAAAATTCTTGCCACCCAGCTCGTCCAAATAGAAGAATTGGATGAATTTGAAAGAGAAAAAGAGGCCTTGAACACTGAGCTTGCCAATTGCAAAGCTAAGATACTAAAGCTTGAAGACAAAGAGAGGCAGTGGGAAGTAGACAACCAGCTTTTGAAAAAAAACAATGCAGAATTAAAAACCATAATAGAAATGAAGGAAACAGAGCTTCAAGGAAGAAGTGCAGAGTGTACAATTCAATCCACAAGTGTATATGGGGAGATAGATACTGGTTCCCTTTCTATAGAAATGTCCCATAAAGGACTAAAAGATACAGAGCTTATCAAACTAAAACAATAGATCGAGGGACTGGAAAAAGAGAGGGTCAAAGAAGAATAAGGAAGAGAAAAGACAAAAGCAAAATGCCAAGGATTAGTTCAACAAAATGCCAAGCTAAACCAATAGGTGGTCGGTAATATTTCCTTGCAAGGTACTAGACATTTGATCTAGGATCAAATCATTATAGAAGCTAACAAGTTTTGGCCTTATCTAGATGTCATTGAAGACCAGGAGAGTGCTATGGCTAAAGCCAAGAAAAAAGTCCTAATAGTATTAGGAGAAATACAGAAAAGGACCTTGGTAATAGCAAAAAATGCCATTACTTTCCTAATCTCTATGTCGGACGAGTCCGCTAATCGATACGGTATCCAAAATCGGGTTGTTGTTGTCTCCAGAGCTAGAAAGAAAGTTTCTAAGCATAGGATATTGGAGATTGTACGAGCCAATATAGAGGTTACTGAGCACAAATTTTGGGAGTTCATCAAGCTATTCAAACCACTAGTAAGCAGAGGACTTCCATTTTTCTAGGAAGAAAAGGGTCCTTTATTGTCCCAGAAGGAGTATCGGGAATGCCTGGTGCACTGCTGATTAGACAACAGCAACTTCGGAGATATGCAACAATATTTGTAAGGGAAGATCATTTTTGATAAATTGACAAATGATTTCTAATTGTTGTTCGATTTTAAAGCTTCATGCACCGAGGTCCACGATACTTTGTAGCGGAAACGATGGAGCTCCAAGAACAAGTCTACGACATGGCAGTCGCGGCCCTACCTAGTCCTAATTTATGGAAATTCATTTAGCAGTATGGGTCAACCAAATTCAAAATGAATCCATAGGAGCGGCAATGGAAATACGTTGGAAGTTTTCTCCATGTTGCACTCCCATTCCAATGATCACCTCTCTCAAAGATTTGTACAGTCATCACCCGCCAGATGGAAATATAGGAAACTTTCATGCATATTTCTTGCTGCATTCCATATTTCATTGTTTAGCTATTTTATGCAAATCGCAGCCGGTATGCCACCTCATATTTTGTTAGAGGATGCCCTTCAGTTGTAACAAATTTTAGTTCCCAAATGTCGGTTTAGAGAATCCAAATAGCTATAAATATACCTCCTGAAGAAGGAGAATAGGTTGAAACTAATGTAATTTTGTTGTATATGTTTTTAAAAGAATTTTAATAAAAATTGCAGAGCCGAAGTCGGCGGTTTTTACAAGGATTCATGTGTCGTTTGTATTTGTAGTATGTTGCTTCTTTTCTTATGTGAATGTTTTTTTTCCAGTTTATCTCTCCCATTTTGTTTTCTTTCATATCTGAACATAGTGTATAACAGTTTGGAATTCATACTTGCTATGCTCCATCTGTTGTTTCAGATATTCACCAAAGTTTTCTTCTAAAGTTAATATAGAATTCATTTTTCAATGCTCTATGTTGATGGTCTGTTCATGTCCTTCTTTTCCACCAGACAATTATAAATCGACTGTGATCAAGTGGCTACCTTGTTTCTGTTTTCAAATCACTTGCAAAAGTTCTGTTTATTTCTGTTACATATCTTGACTCCATCGCCCAATGGTTCTATTTTTTGTTTCAACCAATTTCACAAACAATTTATAGTTTCACTTGTGTATATATATATGGCATTGTTAACATTTGGTGAGAGATCCCTCTTAGAAGAGAAGAAGTCCAGTTCTCTCTTCGAAAGTGGTTCAGCTATTACCCAGGAGTGGGCCTCCCGCAACCTTTGGGCTCAATTCCGGTGCTAACAAGTTCTTTTTAAGTCAACATAAATTATCTTCCTGTATTGTGAAGCCTTCAAGTTTTATTGTACCTGATTCACGGTTAGTTCCATATCTTCTAATAAATTAGGTCCTAACATTAATCTATAAATAGGGTTACTCCATGATATTAGACTGTTACACTTATGCCCATATAAAATTCAAATGGACTAATCTTGAAAGAGGGTTGGTAGGAATTATTATATGCAAACTTTTCCAGATGCAGATAGTTTTCCCACTTAGTGGTTCTTTCCACACCATACATCCTCAACATGTCCTTGATGACTTGGTTTATTCGTTCTGTTTGTCCATCTGTTTCTGGGTGGTACCTAGTGCTAAAGTTTATCTTGGTTTCTAAACCTGAAAACAATGATTTCCAAAAGTTTGATGTAAACTTGACATCCCCATCATAAATTACCATTTGTAGCACTCCATGAAGTCAAAACATTTCCTTCAGGAATATTTCTGCAACATTGACAACATTGTAAGCCAATTTCATAGGTATAAAATAAGAAGACTTGCTTAATTTATCACTACGACCATAATTTAATCATGTTGTTTTTTAGTCAATGGAAAACCTATAATAAAATCCAAAGATATTACCTTCGATTCCCATTCAGGATTTGGTAAGGTTTGTAACAAACCTGCTCAATGTTGATGTTCCTCCTTCACCTGTTGACATTCCAAACATTTAGACAGGTATCCACTAGATATACCTTCAATTGTTTCTCCAAAAGAATTGCTTCCTGAGAGATGTTATCGTCTTTTGGTAATGAGGCTTCCCTGCATAACGAGGTCTGTGCAACACATTTGAATTAAACAATTTGAGATATGCAATATCAGGCATGCATATCAGTGAGAATATGCTAAAAAACCCAAATACATATTTGCATAAGCAAGTCCTTCTAACTCCACAGGTATCCTGCTTTGATTTTAGACAATAGAGGCACCCCCAAGACCTACCTCAAGTCCTTCTAAGTAGTGTTTTGTTTCTTGCACGCCACCATACATGGTTTTTCTATGATGTATCTCCTAACCTGGTTCCTACATCAAACCATTCATACATAGTTAATCAAATCAAATTATGATTTTGCAATTCTCTCTCCTATAGAATTTGATTTTTGCAATCATGAGGTTGTCCTCTTATTGTTTGGCTCTGGTAAGTGGGAGAACTTACCCCCTATAATTTGAACTTGTTGCCAACTTGGAAAACCACATATAACATGACATCTTAACACAATTCTAGAATAGTCAAACCATGAGTATAAAAGTATCAAAAATCCAAATATGGGATTCAAAAATCTATTTTGTTTACTTTTCACTGCCATGAGGTCCTTCTCAGACGTTTGTCCCTTGCACATGGATTTACACTAATCTATGAAGTGATCTTAAAAATTACAATACTAAGGAATTCAAACCATGTGAGTACACTATATGGTTATCTTATATGCGTCATCAAAATAACTAGACATTTTCACCTTATTTATGTAACTAAAACAAACCTTCCATACCCATGGTTAAGCAATCTTGTTAATCATGCCTTCATACCAGACCATCGCACACTCATTGTGCCCTTCACCACATACTATGTTTATGTTTTTATTAACTAAGCATTCTCTATTCACCCTTCTTTCTCACTAGTTCATGTACCTTACTGATTTGATTTCAGTGAAAGGACACTCTTATCCTAATTCCTGCCTTCCCTGTATACAGTCTTTCTTATGAATGATACACAATCTATTCAGGTTCTATATTTGGAAAAATATCTAAATCTAACAACCCCAACCAGTATTCCTTTGGATATTCATGTAGAAAACTTCAAATTGGAGGTGAGTTGTTTTTCATAAAATTTCCATGTTCAAACTGGACTATTAACTAGCTCTCTAGTTGAATCAGTGGAATATTTAAGGATTGTTAGATATTGATCCACCCAAATCGATGGTGGACTTCAATTACTATAGATAGAATTACATTAAATATCCACATCCATTCATTTTTGTGATGACTGTGCAACCTTAACCAGTGGAATTGGTGGCAACCATAGATATTCTTCAATGATCAACCTTGTCCATTGATCTCAATCTCCTTCGTGTCAGTTACTTTCCAATTCTGCAGTCCAACTCACCTTTTATATTCTGCGCTCTACCTTCTAGTGGATTGCTCTAGACCCATTGGATTTATCTCTAGTCAAAATGAACAGTGGAATTCCAGGTCCACCTTCCATAATTTAATCTCCATGTAATTTAGTTCAGCGGGATTCCCACCAATCCTTAGATCATCACGGTCACCATATCTCAACCGTAGATCTACCCACACAGTTTAAGTTGACTTTAGCCATTCCATAGTTTTATCTTACTTCTAACTCTCATTTGTGGAATCTATCCTCGGTCATAGATCTGCCAGAGTTACAGATATTTAACTCACGTGCTTCACAGTTGAATTTGTTAAAGGAATGATTAGTTGCATTTCTCACTCTCCCTTTGTCGATTGGTTAGAGAATCAATCAACCAATCTCTTCGAAGCTTGTCTTTGTCCAATTTTGAACTCCATTCTATCTTTCGGAAAAGCTATTTTCCCACATATGACTACCTTCTAGATATCCTTATAGACCCTTACAGGTAGGGAGATCTGGAATGGTTTATCGACATAGGGATCCTTCTGTTGGGTGCAGGGTCAACATTTCTAACATAATTTAATGCTACTATATAATTTTTCAACCAATCCATGTCAATCATCATGTACACATACATATGCATGTCTACCAAGGTTAATATCAACATCATATACATGAATCACAATCTAAAATCAATAGCTTTCATGATTCACAAAGGTTCTAGTATTCCTATTTGTCCTATTCACTGAATCGATAAACTTATTACTTCACAGGAACAAATTTACTTACAGTTCATATACCTTTATAAGTATTTTTCATCCAAGTTCCTTTCTAGTTTCTCCTAGATGTCCAAGAGAAACAAAGCAAGTGTTAACAATACTCTCAATACTAAACCAATCCACTCAACAACAAGATAATTAGAGGTTAAACATTCAAGTTAGGCCTTATGGTCTTGTATTTCTTCTTTACATTCATCAAAAAAGATCAATGACCTTATGTTTATCTGTAGTGGCTAATTGAACTAACCAGTGTTTTGTATGCTTTAGCTTGGTGAGTTTGTAGAGATCCTTCATCCTTAGGGTGTTGCAACTCAAAGGGCTCCTCAATCACTTAATACTGTAGTGGTGGGATTAGAAATAATACCTTCCCATTCCCCATCGTTCCCACGAGTTTCTCTTAAACAAGGTATTAGATAAATATAAATGAAGTTCATTTTCAATAAAGCTACCAATGCCATGCTTAATCAGTTACACGATTAGTACTTAGTACTTAGTTTTCAACATCGATGTAAGAAATACCCCTAAGTTATTACTAGTACCCCTTCAATACTTTCACCAGATACCTTTCTAGTGGAGATCACAAGGGAAGATGTTTTCATAGATCACATAAAATACTTTTCTTTTACTGCAACATGCAAAGATAAGTTACATGAAAATTTTTCAATCTAACTAAGAATCCACAAGGTTTTAGGATTATAATCCTCCCTTGTCCAATTTGGTCAATAATTTCTAAATTAGGAGTCTTTTCAGTCTATATTTAGTCACTAGCATCATTGGGTCTACATGTCTAAATTGGGCCACATGTACTAGTTACTAGAGTGCGAGGAACACTAGTTGAGGCTAACTTCCACCGACTGCACTTGCATGCATCAGTTTAGGAGCCTCCTAGACAAAACTCTACAATTTAGGATCCACTCGAAGTGAGAGAACCAACTCCTTTAGTTGAGTTTAGTTACTGACTAGTTAAGCCTAGTTAGGAGTCAGTTACATTCAGTTACATCCAGATACATTCATTTAGCACCATTCATTGATTGATTGCATGTGGGAAGGCACAATTCCTCACCTACCACATTCAGCTAGGCTTGTTAACTGATTCTAACTAACTGGAGCACTGATTGAGGCAACTGGGGCTAACTAGTTGAGCTCCGATAATGATTTAGACATGTCCAATTATCCATGCAGTTATGTAGATTCAATCAATTCGAATTCCTCTCTCATGCATTCGAATTGGCTGGTTATTAATACCAGTGTATTATAGTGTAATTATTTATCCAATTACTTTTGATTAATGAAGGAATTCATAGTTGCAAGCCATTTTTGCACTTTTTCATTCTTCAATTTTTGAGTAAAATTGTCTGATCTGTCTTGTGAATTGTGTGTTGGTACATAGATCTATGTGCGAAGAAGCTATGACTAAAGGAGCCACATCAAGGAGCCACATAAAAAGGAGCCACATGCGATGGAAGAAGGTGTGACTAAAGGAGCCACATCAAAACAAGAATAAATCAAGTCCGAAACTAGATTTCAACTAATTTTGGGGAAATAGTTAGTGTTATCACCAACCTTGTAGTTTCCTATGTGAGGTGGATCCAGGATGGATGCTAGAGGGGAAAGCAATTAAGGAGGTGGAACCAAGATCTCCTAGACTCCCAAATGGATGGTTGTCACATCAATCAAGGCAGTCTTCTCTTTATGTTATCTAAGTCAAAGACAACAACAGAGGAGACCCAGATCTACTCCCGACGAGAGAGATCAGACCTAGACACCAGAACAGATCAAATGTGGCTTTGAAGTACGTAAGGTGTAAGGTAAATGGAAACCCTAGCTCTAGGGTTTAGGTACTAGCAACTAGAGAAGATGACCATTGTCTTGGGAAATGTAACTGTGATAGGGTGAGCAAGGAAAGAATTGGGACTATCTAGCACCAAGGAGATAGATTCAGTGAAATATATGAAAGTATCAAGTAACCTGAGTTATCAAGGAATGGTCAACTTTTGGGGGAAAGAGGTTAGGAAGGGCTAGCACTATGCTTGGAGATCAGTGCTTGTTCAACCTTGGGTATTGGAGTCAATATCAGCACAATGTTTCAGTGAACCCACCTGGGATATGTCCTGATCTATGGACCCAGAAAAGGATTTGGCCTAGAAGAATAAGGTTACAGGAAAATTAGCAGAAAGAGGGATAAGGCTAGGGTTTGGAGAAGCAGATTTGCAGATATAGAGCCACCAGGAGACCATTAGCTCAGCGTTGGGGTGAAAATGAGATCAGGATGGATCTACAAACCCAAATCATAAAATTTTAGGAAAAATCAAATCTAGAAAGGTCAAAATCTGATGAGCGGGCTAGGAGGCTGAAAGTCAGTTTTTTAGATCTAGGGAAACTTGGAAGGAACTAGCTCAGTTTTGGGGGTGTTTTGGAATGAGGAATACCTGGTATACACACCCATGTAATTATTTTCTAGAAAAAGTCAAATTTTCAGTGGGGCATTGGGGTTTTAGCAGTCAAAAAGTTAGATCTAGGGAAAACCAGTCGCAATTAGGGAAGTGTTGAGGATGATTCAATGAGGGGGAGGCTATCTACAAAACCCATAAATGGTTTTCTCAAATATCAAGCGGTTCCCCAATTAAATATTTTTGGGAATTTTTTATTATTTAGGAGTTTTTCAGAAAAATTGAAGAAAAGCAGGTACAATGGATTGAGATCTGAAAAAAGGAGAGACTTACCTATTAGATATTACCTGGAAATGCTTGTATAGGGATTGATGATGATGATCCCTTCCATCCCAATCACTTTGAGAAGATTGAAGCGATTTCTATGTCTAGTATTTTCCCGAGGAAGCCAATGCACCCTCTCTCCTACACAACAAAAGTCAACCATATCATATTTTCTATGACCTAAGAAAGAAGCTATATGCTGCAAAAAAAATAGCAAGAATAAATCATAGGTCACCACAACACTAATGAAAAATCCCTGATAAAAAATGAAGATAATCCAAGCGAGTTGAGGTCCCCCTACAAAAATGCCCAAGCGGAAGTCGACCTCCTGTAGACAAAACAATGATCCCCAAAAAATATAGATCTCATAACAATTTATCGAATGCTAGGAAGAAAAATAATTTCCAATCACCATCGAAGAACATAAGATGCAAAGTAGATCTATAAAATATCCACAAAAAATCTTTCTTTTAATCAGATCCAAGAACCAAAGAGCCCTTACAAATGAGAAGCTCTCTCCTTTAAATAGAAATGAGAGAACCACAATCATAATCGAATCCTAACCACTTTCAAAATGAATGGATAAGATTAAAATATAAAATATTCTAATCAATGGTTGATATGAGCTCAACATACAATACATGGATCAATATAACCATAGAGTACCAAAGTGGACTAAATCACCCATAAAGAGGGTACCCCACTCAACAAGAAATAAATGAAGCACATGGTCGGTCCATCAAGTGTTAACTAACTTCCTATGGGTGGCCCATGGCACAATACAATAATATAATATTTTAATTCTTTGACTTTGTGCCTCCTTGAGGAAATCATGAGCCTCACAAAAGCTCCAAAAAATAATATAAAAATGCCCAAAAATAGGTGTGGGCCCAATAAGGTGTTGCAA
This sequence comes from Pseudotsuga menziesii, assembly GCA_001517045.1. NCBI lineage: Eukaryota > Viridiplantae > Streptophyta > Pinopsida > Pinales > Pinaceae > Pseudotsuga > Pseudotsuga menziesii. The sequence continues at coordinate 28,332 of LPNX010861971.1, forward strand.
TTGCTAGAGAAGGTGCAGAGGAAATCACTCTCATTATCATGACTCATCCCATGTAATTTCCTTGCCTCAGTAGCCCAAATCGATTTCTTCAATAGCCATTTAATCATTTTTGAATCTGCCTCGAGAAACATGAAACTACAAAAACGGCCTCCTAGGGTGCCTGCGTTGTCAAACGGAGCCCACCAGGATCTCTCGAATGGGGGTACTATGGTAAAAAAAAGTGGTTGGACCCCTATGATCCATACAATGCACTAGGAGATCCAAATAAAACATCTCCCTGCTGAGACACATCATCCTGTGAAGCAAAACTGCATCAGAGAGGTAAAATGAGCCTGATCATCTCTGCAAGTGCCAAGAACTGAAAATAAACTATCTCCTTAGACTCAAAGAGTCCAAATCCATCTAGGGTGTATACTCATACCCTTTCTAGGTCTCTGCCTTATCATCAAAAACATCCAATAAACAATATAATCACCTGTAAATGACCAGATACCAATAATATAACTCAGACTATCATCCATCTGCTGCAAGTGTTGCAAGGCTAAGACATGCTCTAGAAATCATTTAAGAAACAATCACAACAAGTAGCAGTCATTTCACCAGTGGTACATCAACCAAATACATATATAGGGCTTTATTTATTATTACTCAAACTAGACTTTCAGGACTATACTCACTTCGTAGTTCTAGTCAATTTGCTAATGAAGGGTGAAGGCTGAAATTGACAAGGCTAGGGAAAAGGATGAATTACTACTTAACATCGTGACACTTTGTATATGGAAAGGAAAACCTCACTATAACCATATGCAGGACAAACAACAACACAAGGAATGGGAGTGCCTCACAAATGGTTGAGTTGTTTAGAGAGTGCTTATTCAACTTAGGCATCATGTCTACATCAAGTTCGATCCAATTTCATTAGGATCCTCAATTTTATTTCCATGGCCTTTTTGGACTATATGTCCTTTCGGGGACTTCACCAGTGCTTAGAAGCATAACTAATTGCAGCTTTCATCCAGGACATTTTCAAACTTACAAGGTCTGCAATATTTAGATATAGTATATATTTAACCATTGCCGTTTTGGACCTTTTTCTTTTAACCTTTGAGGAGTATTTTAGCATTTCATTGCTCTTGCCCTTTTTCACATATGTTAAGAACCACAGTTTTTAGCATTTTCATTTTTTATGGGCACATATAAAACATTTTCCAATACAAGTAGTACATGAGCTTTTAGTTTTAGCCAACAACATCTCAAGTGACCAGGGGGAGTTTTGGACAGTTCCAAACATCGGGACAACCGACCAGAATGATTTAGGCATACAATGGAACTCACCAAAGGAAAGTTCTATCACCAGCTTAGAGCCAAGACACAATATAAATAGGGAGGTTTGTCCAACAAAGGTTCTAGCAGGGAAAAAGGTCCTCCATGCCATAAGTCAAGTAGTAAGTCGAGTTAAAAACAAAAATGGAAGGTAATCGATGGGTGGAGACAGTGAATGATGAGGCCAACACTAGAAATCCAAAACAATGGTGGAAATGAATACCTCTATTCTCCCTAAGGAGGGTAAAACCAATGAGTATAGATCAGGAACTTCCAACTCTAAGTAGGGACATCGATACATAATACAAATACATCCAAGTCCATATAATTATGACATCCAAATCATGACACTACGTGTTAATGCATGTCACAAAGATGAATATAATAGAAATGATCATCATAACACAATATAATAAAATCTGAGTCATAATCATCCATATAATCCATCTGAACCATCATCTATCTAATGAGAAAGCACTGATATAAATCTGGGCATCAATAACTACTCTGTAAATGACTAAATGGCTACATCAATCCTCAAATCTTAGTGTCGTGATACTCAGTCCTGACATGGGAGAGAACAATAGTCCACAAGTAAAGTAATGATCTGACAAAAATTCTCATCTCGGCATCCCATATGTAAGAGATCTGGCAGAAAAATGTATTGTATCTTAAAACTAGAATATGGTAGCCCGACTACTATATATGTGATAACAGTTAGTTAGATGAAAAGATTGATTTTATTAATAAAGCATGATTGTATTTTGGGCCGATAGTGCCTATTTTGAGATGTAATTGAACGGATTAAAATAGAAAGAAATCATCTTGACTAAAAGTTGAGAGTCAATCGAAGGTTGAATCAAGAATTATAAAAGCATAAAAGCTTATAAAATCATGAACCCAAGTTGTGTTGGTGGGGATCGATCATAGAGAGAGTTTCTTAGTTAGAGAAATGATCCAGGTTGTGTGCAGCTTGATGATTCAAAGAACAAGAGAATAGATATAGAGAGAGATATCATGAGAGGAGAGAAGAATGCATGAGTTGTAAAGAATATATGAAAAAGAATCTGCAAGCTGAGTGCTCAAAGCAAAGGTCCTAAACTAGTTCTCATGCCAGATGAAGAGAACCTTTGTGGTTTTTTCCGGATGGGTTTCCATGTTATATCTTGTCTTTTTGTATCTTTGATTTTTATGTTTATGTCAAATGCATGTCTTTCATGAATGAGTCGATATAAATATATCGCACAACCTATGTTATGAATAAACTTATATATATACTTGTCACACATCTAATAGGTTAAATATGTGTTAATGCTTTATGTTAATTACTGCAATTTGTGGCAATGGATTGGTAGACAGTTACCTTGAAAGAATGAATGAAAACATAAGTATAATTATAGGTTTCAGTAGAGTTGTCGGATATAAATGTAAGGGATATATTCCTGAGATAACTGCAGAAACCCAGTTTTGGAAGTCCCCATAAGATATATCGAGCAAGACCTCATTTGCATTGCAGGTGTTACCGATGCAATCCTGCTCTGTTGGGCTGATATCTTGGTATATGTTAATGAATAAGGAATCTAAACCTAGGTAGACTGAAAGTATGCCAACTAATGGTTCCATTTCCGAGACCTTAATCATTCTAGTGGGGCTATGTTTAGGCACTCAACGTAGCCAAATATTTAATATTGGGTTGATTATAAGGCACAGGAATTTGTACAGGAAGAATTTAAATGATCATGACTGAGTCTAATAGAGTGGTTGGAGTGATACCTTTACACATATACCCATGAGCTTTTGTTTATCGAATTTCCAATTTTGTTGCACGAGTGGTTGTCTAATCTTGTGACATAGAATAAAACATTTCAAGGTGGAGAACCAATAGAGTGGACTCTTGAGGTGATCCAACAACTAAAAAGTGTTATAAATCCTATATCTAGTGTTTTCAACTTCTATGTTGACAATATTTTGGAAGGATATATCAAAGAAATCACAATTTATAGTATAATATCGTATCACTAATACATAATATCAAAATTGCGACAGTTTTTCATTGTTATTTCAACGCTTTGTCGTCTCAATTGCAACAATAATGGTCACAACATTTTGTTTATCTAACGATGAAATTTATAAGCCATCAATATAGAGACGAAAAGTATTTGCCATGTCTCTTCTGTATGGTGGCCTTGAAATTGATTTTTTAGAATTCATTTTCTACGTTTCATCACTCTATCGAGAAATTTTTTGTCCCTATAATGATGAAAATATGGCCAAAAATTGCTAGACAAAATCTACTTTCCATGCAAAACAGTGAAACACTTTCGACGAACGTTTGTCTCTCTATCAACGAATTTTGGAATTTGAATAGAAACTTCTTCCATGAAAAATCGTGGAAAACCAATCTCTATCGATGAAATTTGCGACAATTTTTCTCTGCTATTTCCAGGCTTGGTCGTCTCAATTGCGACAATAATGACCATGATGTTTCATGGCACTTATTTTGCCTCTATAATGACAAAATTTATAATTCGTCGATATAGAGAAGAGAACTTGCCACCATGTGTCTTCTATACGGTGGCCTTGAAATTGATTTTTTTTAATTCATTTTCTACAATTTTTCACTCTATTGACAAAAGTATCATCCCTATAATGACGAAAATATGGCCAAATCTTGCTGGGAAATTTTTTGGTTCCACAGAAAACCATGAAATGGCTTTGATGAATGTTTGTCTCTCTATCGGTGAATTCTAGAATTTGAATAGAAATTTCTTCCACTCAAAATCATGGAAAACCAATCTCTATCGATGAAATATGCAAGTTGAACAGTAATTGTTCCACAAAAGTACGTCGCTATAGACATGGTATTCGTGGAAAGCCAGCCGAGGGTTTGATAGTTTTTTAATACCCGCAATGAAAGTTCATCGATATTGTGACTAAACCTGGAGGTTTAGAAAAAATTAAAAAACTGTGGAAAGGAACATTCCTTTCGATGGTTTTGGATCTTCAATAAGTGCTTGTGATTGATGTGCAGTCTCATGGACCTTTTAATTCTGCTTTAGACTAGATTTAATCAGCTCTACAGAGCAAATTTCCATAAGGTAATTCCAAGCCACAAAATGGGGCAAACCTAGAATGTGATTTGATGTTTTAGGGATGAGTTGTTATGGAGAGAAATTCCTATGGCTTGGGGTACCTATTGGAGCAGGGTCCCGCAGCTACAGAAGAAGCTGCTAGTTTTGGCAGAAAGAAGTTAATACAGAGCTACGATGCCGTAGCACGTTTCCAGCTGGAGAGCAGAGCCGAAAACCATGACTTTTAAGATAGAAAAGTCAAGAAGGCAACGGTACCTGAGCGGTCGAGAAGAGATAGCTCAACCACTACATTGAAGGAAGCGGCGGAAGACAGGAGGGATCAAGGACCCTCATAAAGGAAAAGGAGCAACGAGGATGAATCATTGAAGGCGAAGGACAGAAAAGTGAAGTGGTGCATAGTACCCATGATCAGTGCTGAGAAGCATGGAAGACTGCAGAGAGCTGTGGTGTGACGGAAAGCGGCTACCTCAAGTATAGATATGGCCGACTGTCACTAGTTAGGTTTTGGGTTACTGTTGGGACAGGCCCACAGTGTTGTAATGGCACGACCTTTGGGCTGCCTATATAAGAATATATTTTGTATTGTAAAAGGGTTGGTTAGTTGGTTGATGGATTGAAGAGCTAGCTAGTCATTTTGTTAGTAGTGTTTTGCAGACCATTAGACTGTTGTAAAATCCTAGCTCTGGTTCTGTTATTAGCGGTAGCAATCTTACGATAACCAGTAGTTGGCATATAGAATATGTATGTAAAGATCCACAGGGATCGACAGAGAGGGAAGAGTATATTGTAGGAGAGCAATATAGAAGAAAAAAGATATCTAAGAGAGAAGATCTTAAGCTACATATGCGGTGCAGCAGAACTGAATCCCCCACTTGGGAATCCACCACCTCAATCCTCCATCTCTCGATAGCAAGCTCACAAGAAAAAGAAAAGCTTTGGAAGAACACACTAGTGCTCCAAGGGACAAAGGGATGCAGACTCAAGCATAAGTTCCCGCAACAATGGACTATAGTTTCTTTGCTCTCAATTCTCTTCTATGGCTTTAATGTACCATAGAGTTCCTTATATAGCTTTTCAAAGGGGTAATGAAAGGTTGAATCCAAGAAATCTCAAGGCATAGGGAAGGCCAGCAGTCAAGTGAGTCAGATCCATGTCAAGGAAAACTCCAAAAGGATTTGGATTTTGTACACATCCTGATGTGCACGGTTTTAGAGGTCAAACCCGCATATATATGCGATTAAGGGATTAAAAGTCGTGTATAGCTTTTTTCACATGTTTTTAGGGATGATTAAGGAAACATCAAACGACAAAAAATGGTCCATGGGGTCTAAGGAGTCTACAGCGGGACAGGGGAAGGCCATACCAAGTGTGATTTACCTAGAGTGGTAAAATCAGCTATAATAGATGCCCCCTAATGTGTGAGGTCAGAGGGGTCATACGATGGCCGAAATACATTATACGTACATCCCAGAAGTGGAGTGATGAAGGATCCCTAATGGAATACTAGCCACCCAATCAACATAGTACAGTAATATAACTTTGCATATAACTACAAATACATATAGCAGTCCCAGATACATAAGAGTACAATGGCGATGAAAAGATATCACATAAGTGGTCATCGCCACATACAATATACATAGATCAGAATCTCCATGATAAAGATATACAAAGGAATACAATCTCCATAATGGCTAACGATATATAACAGATCAAGATCTCCATAATGGCTGGAAATGTTTGACATATACTGGAATCAAGTCACGAGAGATGAAATCTCATGAAAAATGGCACGATCAAGGAGATAGCATATAAGTGATACCACCAATCTGGAAAGTCTTCTACACACATCGCTACAAGTACATGTCCTACTATGTGAATAGAGGTGTCGAAGTCGAATATAGTAGTCCATCGTCTGATTACAGGTCATTAGTGTATACCATTAACAGACGCGAGATCACCCACCGATAATGAAAATGGGAATCGAGGTACTAGAGTGCAAGATAACAAGTGTGAATAAATGTGTTGAGGTCAAACACTTGAGAGGATCCATCGATCAGGGGACATTTATGTATTCCCAAATACTGTCGATGGTGAGAGAACCTCCCACTAATGACTGCAAGTCTCAAGGCACTCAAAATGACTCTAGATTCTAATCCCGGAATAAATGATCTGAAGTCCATGGGATGAAATCCACTGGATGGAGGACATTAAGGAATCTCCCATCATCCAAGATGAGGTACTCAACAAAGCTGTATAATGTGTAAGAACTCGAGCATAAGGTGCAAGAACCAGTAACTGTACCGAGAATGGCCGACATGCAAAGTCAAGGTAACTGAGGAATGGCTAACTTAGGCTTCAACTTCCTTTGAACAAGAGCATAATGATGTATGGTGACTGAATGAAGGTATCATAGACTCGATATACAAACTGGGACATCTCTGCGACACAAGAGGCATCGACAGAGGCTCCATAGGGAGTGGAAGCTTAACCAGTCAGTGGACATAAAATTAGATAAACAAGTACAGCTCCTAAAGTCAAACTATAACCCAACCAATGGATGTGATATACAGTGCTCTGTTCGAAGGTGACACGACTCGACAGCTGCCACATATAACATATTTCCTTGTCTGGATTTTTGGTTTTTTTATTTTTTTGGACTTTTTCAGTTATTTAAAAAGATTGAAAAAGAATAAAATGGCTTTATAGTTACAAACTAGGAGGAGATAAGTGTCATAAGGGAAAAAAAACTAGTTCCAATTAGTGGAACATACCTACGCTCAATGCAAGGATACCTGTGTAGGATATCAACACTCGGGGGAAAATCCCCTCCTGATAAAAAGGGAAACAAGCTATGAAGGATATTAAAAATGGCTTTGCATGGCTAGACATGAGACAAGATCAGGCTATATGGCTGAAATGCAATGTCAAGGGAGCCAGCATAAAGCTCAATAAGGCAGGCAAATCTCATGATAATGCATTCACAACTTGACATGAGGGAGTTCTGAGGGAAATAGGCCAACAAAAGATCAAGAGGAGTATGAGGCTCTTGCGAAATGTCATGGCAATACTATACAACAGGCTCCCACACCCTAAAGGATAAAATTTCAGCATGGGAAACAAATGCAAATAAGGTGCTAACTAGGGTACCCATGTAAGGTGAAGCTCTACCACTCATATCATGCCACTTCTAAAGCAACAAGAAGGTTTTGTGACATAATAGAGTGGGTTCGTACCTGAGGTCATTATGAAATGGTCATAAGGTCATGCAAAATGAAAATGGTGATGAAACCTAACCTATATGCTAGTTTAGACATGATACCTGAGATCGGTATGAATGGGTCAATCCAATGGCTGAAACAACACTGAAAAAGGTCCGCTACATCATGAATTATGTCAAAAACGGTCCAAAATGGTTAGAAAATGTCGAAACTATAGGAAAGGGGGTAAAAATTTTCAAATATTTGAAAATTTTCTATAAATCATAAGCAATTAAAAATATTATAAAACATTTGAAACTTTTACCCATTTGAGCTTAGATTTTCCATAGTGAATTCCAGGAGATCCAGCCGGCGGAATCCACTACCGTTTCTTCCAGGTATTTACCCATGCTCTTCTCTTTCATTTTGATGCAATTTTTGTGAAATTCCATGGTCAATTAAGCTTTCTAGGCCAAACCAAAATGGGCGGTGCAGCCCACGTGGAAATCGAGGGTTTTTCCACGTATAGCGATGGACATACGCAGAAAATGCCCTCAAACCCACATACATACGTGGCTGTTTTGAAAACAGTCACGTATGAGGCTGCACATAAGGTTTTTTCAATAATCTAATGTGCAAATTGGCAATTTCTTGTGCAGGATGGTCCTAGAGTGGAGAGAGCATGAACATGGTGAGGTAGAGGAAGCAGTAAGGGATGATATAATGGCTCAACAAGCTCTACGTGCATGCAGACTCTAAAATTCTTGGTGTCTTGGTGGTTTGAGGGCCAAACCAAGACTATTACAAATGCTGGTGGATTACTGGGATCTAGACTCAGAGTCCTTCTAGATAGATGGGATGTCCCTCACTATAAATAATAATAATAATAATAATATATTTTTAAGGTCACCGCCAAGAGAGACACCAAATTAGTGTATGAGACCCCCTTGTTTGTGGGACAAGGGACCCCCCTCTGCGCAACGATTTAACTGCTAAAGTCTATAGAGGTGTACATACACTACCCCCCTCTGGATTTGAACCCGTGACCTCATAAGAGGAAACACATGCTCTTAACCATTAGGCCCACTCATAGAAGTGGAGAACATATACTTCATTACAGGGATTTCTAGATGAAGGAAAGTAGTGAACCTTCATTCCCGTGGTGGGCCAGGAGGTGGCCTGACTATCAAGGAATACATTGCGATGTAATACTATCCATACATAGAGAAGGTGGGGAGTTAGGTCCCTACCAACGCTATATAGGTGCTGGGCCTAAATGCCATATTATTGACATTGGGCAGGATAGCAGGCTTGGAATCACTCCACTAGGCCTCGCAGCCTCTGATGTTCTATGCAGTGGAGTGCATGAGACCCATGATTTATGACTGGAGCACTACACTACTGAGCAACATGAAACATTAACTCAGTGAGTGTAAGGCAGGTAGAGTGTGGAACTTTGGGTTCAGCAGTATACTAAGAATGTTTTTCTTTGAGCATGTTCTAGGATTGAGCCGCAGAGTGGATGTTTCTCTTCATGGGGTTCGAGATACGGCCCAATGGATTTTGGTAGATGTAATGCACATACTAGGGGGTGGTAGGGTGGCCAACCCCTATCCCGCTGAGTTCTTTCTGTGGTGGTGACATTAGAGAGTTTCCATTGATGACTACCCCTATGCGGGGATAGATTTCCGGGGGGACCCAGACATGTCGCTACCACTAGGATCAGCATATGGCTATATAGGTAACAAATCTTGACCCTCTCTTTTTTAAATTTTTTGAGTTATTTAATTTTTTTGTGTTTTCTTGATTATATGGAATAAAAAAGACATATTTTTTCATGACAATACATTGTGACATCTACCATTTGTGTGCAGATGTGGGACCACAGCGGCCAGAAGGCTTCCCTCATCATAGACAGAGGGGAAGAGGAGATGATATCACGGGTGTGGATGTAGAGCGGATGCTCCAGAGCATTCATACCAATTTCATCAGGCTGACACATAGGGTTCCCATGGTGCAAGTCGAGAACTTTCCTGAGGCTATGCAGTGCCAGGTGGTGGGTGTACCACGACCATGGGTGCAATTGTTCCGATGGCTAGCTAGAGCCGTAGTGACCTTCCATGATCACAAACCTCCTCCTCCTCCACAGGATTAGACACCTAGGAGTGTATACATTTTGTACTATCATGTATTATATGATGGTGGCTCGAGAGCCCCAATTTTGTATCATGACACTATGTATTATCACATTTTGTCTTTTATATATAAAAAGTTTATGGTGATCGATTTATTTATTTACATGTGTAATAATTGTGTTTGTGATGAACTTACTGTGAATGAAACAAATGCCAATCTAACACGTAGTTAGCATATGAGTCAGCAACTTGATTATTAATTCTTGAAATGTGTATTTATGTTATATTGTCAAATTGTCATTCTAACAATCTCACACGTAAGAATATTCTCAATAACATCGGATCTCTAACACAGTACAAACCATTAATCTGTGACACTACTAACTCTGAATTAAGACGTACCTTAAGAGAAAGAACGCCATGTGAAATGGCATCCCGCAGAAGCTCAATAATGGCACTATATTAAGCAACAATGTTGGAAGATGGCCGCAGACATACACCTCCTTAAGACAGTACCTAACCCATAGGAGTATAAATCACCCAAGCAGCAGAGGCTGAGTGTTGAGTGTGACGGCTTGCACCATCCGTGAATCCTATGTAGGTGGAAGATTCCATTGACATCTGCCAAAAGAAATGGAAACTAATCACAAACTCGATCATGATAAGAAAGACCTAACTATGCAAACTGTACACTAATATATAATAAGAAGCCTTGGCTGAAAATTATGCATAGTACTTCTTAAGATGGAGCCCATTTCTAGGATTTGCCAAGGCTGTTCCTTCATAATCCACTAACTCATATGCACCCTTCTCTAACACACGCTTGACCACGTAAGGGCCTCACCACATAGGATTAAATTTCCCTACCCCCAAGGGTTCTTTCGGTTGATCCCACAAAAGGACTAAGTCTCCCTCACTAAACCTCCTTGGACAGATAGACTTATTGTACTGGACCTTTACACAACGTTTATTGACTTCTAGAGCCACCAAGGCATCCCGAAGCTGCTCATCAAGTTGCTCAAGGTGGACCAAACGCTCCTCCAATGGTGAAGTGTCTAGTAAGAGTTCTACAACTAGCTTCAAAGAAGGAATCTTGCATTCAACCGGTAATATCGAATCCACTCCATGTACAAGTTGATATGGATAAAAACCAGTGGCAGTCTTAACAGCAGTTCAATACGCCCACAAAGCAGGATATAACATGATGTGCCAATTATTATTGTTTTGTGCGATGGTTCATTGGAGAATGGATTTGATTGATTTATTCACTGCCTCTACCTGTCCATTCACTTGAGGGTAGTAAGAAGAGGAATTCTCTTTCTTATACCCTAACTTTAATGCTAACTCGTCCATCATACGGTTCTGAAAGTGCGAGCCATGGTCAGTGACAAGCTCTTTCAGAATCCCAAACCGAATAATAATTTGGTTGAATACAAAGTGAGCGGCTGTTTCACCATCTAATTTTACTATAGGCATAGCCTCATCCCATTTCATGAAGTAATCAACAACCACTATAATATGATGGTGCCCCCCAGCCGAAGCTGGGTTGTAATCCATAAAATCGAGCCCCCACTTAGTGAAGGGATCGGTGGTGATAATGGGATGTAATGGGGTAGGTTTCAAGCACATATTATGTGTGAACACCTGGCAAGGGTGGCACCTCTTGACCGCATCAACACAATCCTTAAATATCGATGACCATAAATAACTCGCTCTTAAGATATTTTGAGCTGTAGAAAGCCCAGATAAATGACCACCACACGCCCCTTCATGGCAATCATTCAGCACTACCTCAGCCTCTTCATGAGTTAAACAACATCGTAAAATGAAATCTACCCCACGACGGTAGAAAGTGTTATCCACTATGAGGTAGTTCTTAGATACATGATGTAATCGTCGTTGTTCATCTCGCGAGAGGTGAGTAGGGGTCTTCGATGTTTGTAAATATATTATGATATCCCCATACCATGCATATAAAGTTGATATTAAGGAGATGTGTTCATCGACAAAAGTATCTTCACAAACCAACTCCTCGACCTCGCTCAGGAAATCTGATATAAGCTCTACAAAAATTAAAGACTTCTTCGATTTTGCTGAAACAAATTCAAGATTGAATTCTTGCAGAATGACAATCCATTTATTATATTTTCCCCCAATCATCCTTCGAGTGAGGACGAATTGAAACGGATTGACATGGGCTACAACCAAGTTCTGGAGAAGGAGAATATAATGTCTCAACCGCTGAACCACATGTATGGTAGCTAAAGCAAGCTTCTCAACATGAGAATAATGAATTTCTCTGTCAATAAGGTTTTGGCTCAAATAATATATGACATGCTCTTGGAGCTCCTCATCCTCTTGAACAAAAACCATACTAATCGTCTCCATGGACGCGGCCACATAAAGTAGGAAATCATGGCTATAGTCCAGGGGACTAATCACCAGTGCCGATGCTAGGGCTCGCTCATCCCAATAAGAGGTGGTGTCCTTATTCAAGAGACAGATGAATCCTCTAGTCAAATTAGTAAAGTTGATAGCAAATATTCGTAAGAAGTTTTCCATGCCTTGTAAACATTGAAGATGATGAATATTCTTCGGGGGAGACAACTGAAGTACTACCTCAACCTTCAAAGGGTCGACTCTTATACCCTCTTTAGATACGATGAATCCCAACAAACGACCTGAATTCACACAAAAGATGCACTTATGAGGATTTAATATAACCGAATAGTGCCGGCATCTTTCGAATACCAATATCAAGTGATAGGGATGACACATTCTCATATGAGAATGAGCATCCAAGTCATCCAAAAATACTTCGATAATTGACTTGAGATCGTGGAAGATCAAGGTCATTGCCCGATGAAATGTAGCTCCGTCGTTTTTAAGGCCGAAAGGCATTTTCCAATATGCAAATGTTCCCCAAGGACAAATAAATGCAGTATTATGTTGGTCCTCAGGTTTAATCTATATCTGATTATATCCAGAGAAGCCATCCATGAAGGAAAAAACCTCGCTACCCACACACTCATCCAAAATCTGATCAATAAATGGTGTGGGGAAATTGTCCTTTGGCAGAAACAATTCAAATTGCGGAAATCAGTACATATGCGGATCTCTCCCTACTTCTTATCCACCGAAATGGGGTTTGAGACCCACTCCATCAAGGGAATGGGATAGATGAAACCGACATTCAACAGCTTCTCTATCTCTGCCTTAATCGTGGGTGCTTTCCTAGGATTCACCACACGCAAACGTTGTTGAACAGGCTTAGCATTGGGGTAAGTCTTAATCTTGTGCTCAACAATACGAGGGTCAATACCTGGAATCTCATCGTAAGACCAAGAAAAAATATCATGGAATTCATTAAATAGCTCAGTGTATTCTAGAATCTTAGCATGGGAACATTCCGCCCCAATATAGACATTATCTATCATGCCAGGATTGCGAGAGATGTTGATAGGAATTGTTGAAGATATGTTTGCCATGTTTCCATCAGCCATCTGACTAGGAGAGCTTAATGGAACCATAGGACTACCAACTCTCTGACTAAGAACCGCCCTAAAATCCTCACGCTCCAAGTAGTCAAGCTCGGGAAGAAAGTATGATCTATGATGGAGTTCCTCCCATGGTGGCCCAACTCCCGACATAGCCTCAATAATCGCTTCATATGAAGGAAAAACCATATCAAGGCAGTCGTGTGCATGAGAAGACTATACTGCCCATGCCAACAGTACATAAGGGTCCTCCTTCTCCGTCCATGAAGAGGAAGGACTAGGATCTGCAACACACTTGAGATTAGCTTGATAAGCAATCATAGTTGCAGGCAACGGCATGTCCATCATGATGGGCTCACTTGGAGTACTTGGTGTAGGAATAATCCAAGGATCTTCCATATGACTTGTGCGAAAAGAAATCAATCTCGTAGATGTAGAAGCCTCATCGGAACTAGATACTATCATAAGGATCGGTGCAGGACAACTAATGCTTCCCATGAGGGATGGATACATGCCTACACCCACACTCCCAATTGCTGGCTGAGAGTGTTCAATGATCGGGATCGAAGCTCCTGAAGATACGGTAACAGATGGATTCTTGAATGTCATTTGATCAATCGTTACGATCTTCCCATTATGTGGAAAGCATACAACATAGAAAAGGGAAGAAGCAACGGCTTGTATACTGTACATCCAGTTCCTACCCAGCAAGATATTTTAGTCAAGGGGTGCATCAACCACCTCGAACTCTATCGCAATGGTCTTCCCTCCCAAATGGACTTTAAGGGAAGGAAGGATGTCGTGTGGCCTAAAGGATCTCCCATCGAACGCAGTTAACATGGTCGCTGATTTAGACAGCTCAGGGGAACCCAGACCCTTCCAACAAGATAAAGACATCACAGAAGCAGCAGTTCCTTCATCAGTCATAGTGCGCTTGACGGTCATATTAAGACATTCTACGTGAATCAAAAGAGACACATAGTAGGGAAAGCGAGGCTGAAGTCCTGCAGTTTCAAATTTGATCACGGAGGAAGAATCATCATCATTTACACCAAGGGCAAAAAGAAATGCCTTCCTTTGTGAAGGACAACTCTGAAGCACTTCCAATGCAGACATCGCACAAGGAGTGTGGCCCAAATACTCGACAACTGAATAGTTCTGGGTAGCTCGGGCATTTGGATTATGCCCTGAATGCTTAAGGACTCCCTTAGGAATGCGAGGTGTAGTCTCAAGTTTATCCATAGGTTTCTCAATATGTAAAGGAGACCCTAGTGGATCAGGCTCTTTGCCTGGGCTGGGTTGTGACGAACCATAATCTTTCGCACGGGTCACAACTTTTACAGCATGTACCATGTTAATGCAACCATGACCACTACCCTCTGGTGGATCTTGATCACCACCAAACTGGTCATGGGACCTCGAGTTCATATTTTGATTGTGTGGTAAAGTGTTAGTTAGCACAACTGGGCCCTGTGCCAAGAACCTCAAGGATTCATCAATATGAGGGCACAAGTAAGTGAGGTGATTGTCCTTACATAACTTGCAAGGGAACTTAACCTTACATTTATCTTTCTTTTCCCCCCCAGCATTTCATCCATTATTGTCATTACTATTAACATTCTCATTATTATTCCCACCCTTCCGATTATTTTTACCCTTTTTTCTATTCCGTCTGGGCTGCTAGTTACCTTTCTGGTCCGAAGATTGCACTGAAATTACACTCGTTGTTTGGGTGGGTTGAGATGAATCCGTAGCTTGTCCCAAACCAGATTGGTTGATTGAAAATTGACTAACTTTTTTTGCAACTAAATTCGTAGGTTTTGCACTTCCACAGCCCACAATGCCATCGGCATGTGGTCCAGATTTGACTTTGGGGTCGAAACTGGAATGTGGAGCATTGGGAATAATCTGATATAACAAACCAGACTGAGCATAGATCAAGTCTAGTTCCTGCGTCCTAAAAATTGCTTGTTCCTCATTCTGCACTCCGGATGTAGAAACATCCTTCACTATATATGGAAATAACGACTTGAGGAACCATTCGAGGAGGAACTCCGGCAGTATAAAGGCTTTAATTAACCTCTTCTATCTATGCCACTCTTGAATATGATCAGAAATATGTGTGGCTTTATCTTGCCAAAATGTCGACAAGAGTTCAATACTAATGTCATAACGCACTGGTAGCTTGAAGTGGTTCAGAAAAGTCATCACAAGGTCGTTGAACAAAGCAAAAGCTCCCCTAGGTAGCTCTATATACCATTTCACAGCAAGCCCTATAAGGGTGCGTTGAAATAGCCGTAAATGGATGGAATCCTAATGTAAGGAATTCGAAGAGCACCATAGGTAAAAAGTAGTAACGTGCTCACTTGGATCCTCTCCTAGGTTTCCCTCGAACTTAAGTATGTCCAAGGGAAGCTTGGTAGAGACAGCTGGCCAAGCCGGGTCATGAGCTATAGGATCGTTCATTAATCTTGACAAGTCAGGAAGATTGAGCGTCGTGAGGAAAGGGAGCCTAGGATGATGAGGTCGATGGACCGCTCCTTGATTCATATAGGTCTGATTACCACCATGGCCTTGGCCATAGTGACCTCCTCCCATATGACCCATATATGGTGGCGTGGAAGAACCATAGTGTGGTGGACCTTGACTAGTAGGAGCTATGAAGCTGTAATTAAGAGAGTAAGCAGGTTGTTGGTACCTGCCCCCATAAGGTGAAGAACCCTGTCCACACTTCATCCCATAATATGGTCCATAAGTCATCGCATGTGATGTCCCATGGGACACTCCGTAAGTAGGAACATACATTTCAAAAGTAGGGATGTACATTCCAGAAGTAGGGATGCGACCTCTAGAAGTATGAGCATGACCTCTCGAAACAATGGGCGGTACATGAAGCTGAGACACAACCGGTCTAGTAACTGCAGTACGGACATAACTCATAGCAACGTTTCACCCCGAAGGACCACGTGAATAAGGTTGAAAGTGAACATTTGAAGAAGTAGGGATTGAGGACAGAGGGACCTAATTAATAATGTACATACTATTCCCTATCGTTACCCGTCTCGGATCTGGTATCCTAATGGGATCACTAACCCTAGACCTAGGAGGAATATGTGATGTAACTTCCACCACCAGGATGGAAGGTGCAATGTGACTAGTGCTCCCAAACCTCTCCACATGGTAAGAAATGAGAGTGCCCCTAGGCATAGTGTTAGGCTTGAACTCTGATTCGACATGAAATGCCAAATCATGTGTGGGAAAACCAGACGTAGCATATCTACCATAGCTAGTGCTTGCGGGTTCAAAATGACTCTCGGCATCCTCCGACATTCCATACCAGTAATGCGTCAATGGGGAATCAACCCTAGAGTGAGTAGGTCTATCATGAAAGGTTCCTATCTCAGAAATCACCATCCCTAACTCAGCCAAGTCGGGCGAAGGATCGTAGGTAGGAGTAAACTCCCCATCATCCACTCGAATGGGAGAAGGTGGTTCAGGAATACTTTCCATATGGTCTCCCATGGTGTGTGAATCAATGTGTGAAATAGTTCTCCTGGACTATCTAGGTCTCTCTCCCATAGGAGGAGGAGAAGAAGAAGGTGGAAGTCCTTCTAAATGATGAGAATGACGAGGAGCCGCACCCGAATCCACAATGACTCAAAAAATAAAAAAGAATCTCTATTTACACAAACCCTAGGCAAGCTATCATGCACATAGTAATCACTAATAAAATCTAAAGCCAAATGCAAGCAAACAAGGGCTGGATAAGTGATCTCCCAAATGAAGCAGGTATGTCTCACCTAGGAGAGGCTTGAGACTCCCATACACAACAAGAAAAGGTACGTAACCAATTATTGTGGCCCTCAGCTTCAACGTGTAAAGCGACTGTGCTGTATGACCCCAACCTACCCAGGACACCTGCAGAATAACCCCTGCAAAGTACCCCCTCGATATCCTAGGTAAGGCCACTAAGGTCACCTCAATATAATCAATGCTCAGGAGGACAGTCGCAGGAGGGATTGACCGTATGGGCAGGGTAGCAAAGCCCGAAACTCTTGAAAGAGCCCCCAGATATGAAAACAATCCTAGAAATATCTTCATTTCTACTCAGTTATGACTAAGGGTCATCCCAATCAATAACCGCTCACACTACCTCGTGCTTAACTTCCTTTTGAGAGGAGGATTATGAGAAACACTAGTTATACCAAGGATTTCACACACTCACCTAGATAGAAACATAGATGTTGTTGTTTAAGGGTCTTGGAGAATTTACTCACAATGAACTATTCCAAGACCCTAAAACCTAAGCTTGCTGGTGCACCATAGAAAAGAAAAAAGTGTAGTTCATTTGAATTTAGCATTGATTTTAGCTAGCTTTATTACTCAAAATAGGGATATGACCGTGAAACTAATGGTGTTATGACACAACATGAAGTAAAATGCACACCTAACAATCAATGCGAATGCATTGTGTCAATGAAAACAGGGTATGCTACTACGTGAAATGCACAATTTTTCTTCAAATGTTGAATGCAAGTTTTCCTATATGAAGTCCTAACTAATACTCCAAAGCAAATCTGGTGCAAGTACAATGCAAAATGCAATGCATGATGATAAGAAAATGTTTTTGGATTTTTTGAAATAAAATGAGATACCAAAAAGAAAAAGAATGATTCTACAACCCCTAGACTCTGCAAGCACACTTAAACAACACTCAAGCAAAGCACTAAGGTAAAAGAACTCTAATGCACTAATCCCAAACAAAAAATCGAAAATGCCATGACAAGAACCTACTTAAAAAAAATTTAGCCTAAAAAAATGTCTCTGGTCAGAAACAGAGGTATAAATAGACTCAGGCAGTGCCAAAGGAGACTCAGCAATCATCAAACTTCACCCAGCAACCATTTAAATTCCACAAAAAAGGCAAAACTAAGGGAATACATGACTGTTTGCAGTAAACCCACATGTATACATAGAAATCATAGAGAAACCCATGTGTATACACGACTGTGAGTTAAAAACTCACGTACAAGAAGAAAGGTGCATAAAATCAAGGCAAACAGACAAGTTGAGACAAACTTGACACGAATTAGACACTACCAGGAAAACATGTCCCTAGACCCGACATAGACACTAGAGAGAAAGAGAAATTCAAATTCATTGAATGCCAATAGAACAAACCCCCAAAGGATAACTACTAGGAACTCCCCAGCAGATTCGCCAATTCTGTTACGGAGAGAAATTCCTATGGCTTGGGGTACCACAACAGACATCCCGACTGCAGAAATCAATCTTTTCCAATATTCAATAGAAGGTAAATGTCTAACCCTAAAGGATCAGACCTCATACCTTATTCTGGACGATTGAAGTAGATCCCCGTTGAGCTTTCCAACTTCGGCTTGAATTGATAAATTACTTCCTCAACAACAAGTAAACAATACAAGAATTCTATATATCATGGTGTTAGATCTATTCTAGCATATATAATCAACAATGTATAAGCATTTGAAATAATCCCATGGATAATATATTCATTCAAACACACATTATTGGACAGGAAAAGATATTTCTATTAACATAAATCAGAGATTACAATAGATACAACCTCTGACGGCACATCTGCGAACCGGAGAAACGGAATCCCCCACTTGGGCCTCCACCACCTCAATCCTCCATCTCTCAATATCAAGCTCACAAGTAAAAGGAAATCTTGGGAAGAACACACTAGTGCTCCAAGGGAAAAAGGGATGCAGACTCAAGCATAAGTTCTGGCAACAATGGACTATAGTTTCTTTGCTCTCAATTCTCTCCTATGCCTTCAATGTACCATAGAGTTCCTTATATATCTTTTCAAAGGGGTAATGAAAGGTCGAATCCGAGCGATCTCAAGGAATAGGGAAGGCCAGGAGTCAAGTGAGTCAGATCCATGTCAAGAAAAACTCCAAAAGGATTTGGATTTTGTACACATCCCGATGTACGCAGTTTTAAAGGTCAAAGAAATATATCGTAATACACTTGTAATATAACTACAAATGGTAGCTTCAGAGATGGAGGATAAAGGATAATGCCTCTTACTAGATTTTAAAACTAGAGACTCCTCTTCCCTATGAGAAGGTTAGAATAAGCTTGGATGACAGGAAAAGCACCTCCATTTCCACCCAAAAAGGATTCTCGTGCAATATTTTGGTTTGGTAGAAAATAAACAGGAACAAAAAGTTCCAATCTTTCGGTATAAAATGAAAAATAAAACACAATTTTGAATAGTAATTTAAATAAATGATCAAGAAATGGAGCCAAAAGCTATAAAAAGAAAAGTTTTGATATAGGGAAAGTGGTTAAAAAATAGAGGTGGGCAATGCACAGAGAGAACATAAGAGTGATAAAAGTAGGGAATGGTATAGCGAGAACAGAACAAATACAATTAAGTATGATATTCTTATGTTTCTATACAAACATTGGATAGGAAGCATGATGAAGAGGCTAGAAATGAAAATAGGAAAGTTATATTATACGATAAGTACAAGCAAATCATATAAAATATTAATGCCTAGGGAGAATATAGGCAATGCAAGAACCCTTACCTTATCAATCGCCTTCGCTAGGTCCATTGGCCCATACCGTTTGCAAAGAGTTGTCCTAATAAACAAAAAAGCACTACGTTGGATGGAAATTAAATTTATAAATTAAATAAATAATCCATTCCTAGACCTATACACAAGTGGTCATTTTGCTAGGCATGGAAAATATCAAAATATTATATGAAATAAAAGATGGGCATATAATTAAATCAGCTAATGATGTCTGGAAATTCTATTCTTGGGGTAATTCCACCAAGAGATGTGGTTATTGAGTCACATTCCACATGTCCAATGAAGGAAATCAACAATAAATCTATCTAGCATACATTTTCCCTCAGAATATCAACTTGCATTTAAATGCTATATTACAATACTGTTGCCTCACTGATGTGGAAACTTATGTTTGTATTCGACAAGATTTCTATAACCATTGTATTAAAACGAAAAAAACACACAAATTTTAAAGTTTAAGACATAAATATATTAAATACACATATAAATACGTTTTTATTGGAAATGTGTGGACACCATTAATACAACCATCCTGTCAAACAATATAAAACAAAAAACAGAGGAAATAGTCATGTTGTCTTCTTATATGAATAAAATATCACTAAATACTCCATATAAATCTTTGTTATTTATGAAATGTTAACTTTCCAGTAAATAATAGCCTGCACGGTTGTGGCTCATTGGTGGTTTAGTTGTTATGAAGTCACTTGTTGTAAATTTGAGTTCACGACATCAAATCCCAGCAGGGTTTACCTGTGTCCCATATCTTGCAAAGGGTGTGGGGCACCTAGGGGCATAGTGGTATTGGGAATGGATCCCTGGACCCTGTGTCACGCAAGTACCATCCCATCTCTAGTTGCTGATTCCCCTAGTTACTAAAAAAAATAAAAAATTTCCAGTAAATAATATTTAGATATGGAAATATTTGTTCTAATAGAATGAACTTTGAGGAGCTCATGGTATTATTTTGTAGAGCCCATATTAATACATTTTTTTTACTTATAAAAAAATTAAGGAAATAGTTTAGGGGGGAGGAATTTTAGGGATGAACCTATAGAGCTACGAGCATGGGATTGTTGTGAGAATCATTGTATATGATGTTTTCATCATTATTCATTCACCCATTGCATCTTCCAAATAGAATTGGGGACCTTAGTGGATATTTCTTGATCCCTTTTCTATTATTTATTTCTCATCTTTTCTCCTAACAGTCCTTACAAATGCGACAACCGACATCTTTTCAATGGCATCCTCCAACTGCAGAGTTAAATTCAAACCATTAAGAAGCAAAACCTTGAACATGATTTTTTTCTCCTCGGGTTCAGGCTTGGTTTTATTCTTAGGAAGGACTCCAAATTAGCCCTCATTGCTACTTCTTTTCCTCCTAGTAGAAGATCCTACCATCTTGGACACAAGAAACGGCAAACCACGGAGGGGATATTGTGTTCTTCTATCGCAACGCTTTCCTACACTTAGGATTTGCAAGAATTGATGCATGCAATGGGATTTCATTAGTTTATACAGAGAATGCTATGGCTAGGGTCGATGTTTCACTAATTACTGAAAGAAATTATGCATGTACAACTCAAGACAAGCTCTACATTCCACAATTTCTACAAATCTCCACTCAGTAGCCTCAAAACCACTATGAGAAAACAAAAACAGTTTGCTATAGAACATTTAGGCTTCAAACTCCAAAAAATTGCCATTATCAAATGAAAAATAACAACCATACTCGGGGCTTAATTAAATTGTAGTACATCCAGCTGACATCTATGACGTCTGATACGCCGCCAACACTGCATGAGTTGATATCAAAACCTATGTCACTAAAATACAACCCAATCAACAATCAAATAAATAATATTAAAATAATTCTATATGAGGTAAAATTTTAGGGGAGGAAGTCCAAGGATGAACCTGCAGAGCTACGAGCATGGGCTTGTTGTGAGAATCATCGCATATGTTTCCATATTTATTCATTCTCCCATTGCATCTTCCACATAGAATTAGGTACCACAGTGGATCTTTCTTGACCCCTTTTCTATTATTTATTTCTTATCTTTTCTCCTAATAGTCCTTATAAACTCAGCAACTAACATCTTTTCAAAGGCATCCTCCAACTGCAGAGTTAAATTCAGACCATTAAGAAGTAAGAATTGATGCATGCAATGGTATTTCATTAGTTTTTACAGAGAATGCTATGCCTAGGATCGATGTATCACTAATTACTCAAAGAAATTATGCATGTGCAACTCAAGTCAACCTTTGGCATTCCACAATTTCTACAAAGCTCCACTTAGTAGCCCCAAAGCCACTCTAAGCAAACAAAAACAGTTTGCTATAGAACATTCAGGTTTCAAACTCTAAAACTTTTCCATTATCAATGAAAAACTAACAACCGTACTCAGGGTTTAATTGAATTGCAGTACATCCAGCTGACACCTATGACATTTGACACGCCGCCAACACTGGAGGAGATGATATCAAAACCTACGTCACTGAAATATAACCCAATCAACAATCAAATAAATAATATTAAAATAATTCTATTTAATATAAATTTTAAAAAATTTACAAACACAAAAAATTAAAAAACATACGATTGGTTGGATTAATAGACATAACCCATCCATATATATCACTACTTGCAGTGACATAACAAGGGTTAAGAGAAACACAACCAAATTTGAGAAACATGCACCCTATTAAACTTTTTAATGACAAGCATCCAATATAATAGAGAAAGGTCTTACCCGATTTTAATTTATTATCAAGAGACAATTGAAGATGATATCCATTGACCAAGCATCAAGTATCAATTAAATAAGTATCAATGTGTTTGAATAATAATTATATGCACCGAGTTTTGAAAAGGGAAATGAGAATCCCTATCAATCGCTCCCAGTTTCCATTTAGATGTTAGTAGACTCAAGACTAAATTTTGAGTCTACATGTTCGTAGAATCAAGACATCTAGATTTTATTAGAATCAAGATGATAGTGGAACTCTTCTCAAAACAATTCTAGACAGACATAAGATTGAGTACCCCATGAGCCTACTTTAACCCCTAATTTCATATTATGCATTCAGATAAGATTGCGAGTAGTTCTCAACTACTCTAATCACTTTAGCATGATAGGAAACACACATTTCCCTTCAAAAGATAAATAGGCCAAAGAACATGAAATAGAAAAAACCAATACTCCTAATGGTTATGGCTATGTTCACATAAACAAAACAAGTGCATCAATCTCTTTCTAAATGGAATTTTTCCCAATCTCATCTTCCATCACCGTTAGATTTTCTTCATTCTCAACTTTTATTTTAGTCTCTCGTCCTCTGTACTAACTCTCGAGTAATCCCAATAAAAAGAATCTGGAAGTGATAAATCATATGTACATGGTTTACCTCACTAATTCCATGTAAATGTTGAATCACTTGGGATTTCTTCTTATTGTCATTTTTTTTGTATACAATGTTTTTAATAAATAATGAATTGTTTTTAAAAACATAAATTTTCCAATGAAAAGAATGATTTATTTTTAAATGTCAACATTGAAGGGTTCAATTTCTCATAGCCCTTCAAAGTAAAATGAGACCTGACCTTCAAATTTTATCCTTGGCGACTCTGGAGCCATTCAACCTGGTAAAGGTGGTGTCCTGGTAAGTTATGGTACAGAAAGGATGTCCTCATGTATGAGTTGACCAATAATCATATCCCTTGACACCATTTGTGACATGCCTTAGGTGAATATCATGTCCAAATAATCACTGATACACCATCCTTCCAGACTGCAGAGATCTGACACATGGCTTGTGTCGAAAACAACAGGATATCATGAAATTTAGATCTTTGAAGCAAAGTGATGCGGCTAGATGAAATCGTTTTGAACACCACCATCAGCATAAGTGAAAATGCAAATAATTTCATGTCCAAACATCGCGATCCATGTGGACAGTAATGTAGCATCAAAGGAGGTGGCATGACTGGATTCTTAGCAGAAAATAGAGATCCATACCCACGTGTCCACTCATGTTGCCATTATGATGACCAGTCATCTCTGTATCCATGTTAATCTTCATCACTCCGTAAACCCAAAAAATCCCTCACTCAGCTCTACATGGCCTACACCACCCAAGGACACCCATGCACGACCCTCATTTCACCCCATTAGACCATACACCCTAAAAAAGGCTTAAGAATGAGGAAAAGGGCTTAAAAACCCCAAAAAAGAGCCTAAATAGCTCTCATAAGGGATAAAGCCTCGAAAAAGGGGCTAAAAACCCAAAAAGAGCTAAAGATAGGGTGGAAGGGGCTAAAAGCCCGAAAAAGCGGCTAAGGCCCCAACCAAGGGCTTAAAACTATAAAAATCCCAAAAAAAGCTATAAATAGAGGGGTGGGGATCACTCTCGAAACACTTCTCACTTGCATACTATTATGCTACCTGAGTGGATGCCTTGAGACCCTTTGTCTCTCAAGCCACCCACACTCCCTCTCCCCCATCTTCCATTGAGCCATATCTCCCCCATCCAGGGGAGGTGCTTCTCCAAGCTAGGGCATGCTAGCTCATTCCATCAAGAGAAGGTATACAAGTGTTATTTTCTGTATTTGCTTTAGTATTTTATTTGTTTTCTAATCCATTATTTATTTGCAGGTTTGTTTCTAACATGTTTTTGTAGGTATTTTGGTCCTAAAATTTGTTTACAAGTTGCTCGAGCTAAACCCTAATAGTGTTTACAAAGGGGTTTCCATCCATTTCTTTTATTTTTGTCCTATTTTGCGTTCTATCCATTTTTCTTGCATTTCACCACCAGGAACCTACCCTTCCTCCCTATAGACGGAAGGTAGCCATTCCTTCCCTGTAGCAAGGGAGAAATCCCTGCTATAGAACTGGTGACCATACCAGGTCGATCGCACAGGATCCCTGGGTCTGTTTTTCAGAATTTAAAGTTTTAGTTTAGTCTTTTTCCCTAGGTTAATTTTTCTGTTAAATCTAGTTTAAAATCTTGTTTATTTACAGTTTTTGTTACTACCGAGCCTCCATAAGGAAAATCCGAGTCCATTTGGCCACAATACAGGTTATTGTCAGCCGGATCTGACTTAGGGTAAAAAAAAATTCACTTTTCAGAGCAGGTCACACTTATTAGGCCCAAACAAGGGACCGGGTCACTTATTTAGGCCTCACAGGTGCGACCAAGTCACCCTTTCACCCCAGAAAGGTGTGACCCCTTTCCAAAAGATAGCCCGCTTCTATCTGCAAAATCTGAGCTACCCCCTCGCCTATTTCTGGAAACATTTGGAAACCCCCTCACCACATTTGACCCGAAACGTGCGATCTGTCACTCAGAATTGGGTTTTTAATAATTAAGGACTATGAGTGTGGCTCAGCTGCCTCTGCCCATCCAAATTGTTTTATTTCTGTTTCTGTTTATGTTAATGTCAATTTCATTTACAAAACAAAGTGTAAATTAAATACTGAATGGGTTAATGAATATAGTTTGACTAAAAATCACTTAAAATCAACAATCTTGCTTAACCCTTCCTCCTCTACCCAGTCATCACCCTTCATGGTATTCTAGGATAAGACAAAGGGCATAGCTCGTATAGTAATAGGAACTTCACCCAATATTGTTTGAAACCACTAAAAACGGGTGACTTGGAAGGTAGAGGGGGTAGAGAAGGAGGGCTTCTCACACCGCTCAACGTCCTCCATGTTGACAAACCTTGCATCTGGAAGGTGAAATGTGGATCTATGAATGAGCTTAGTCCCATTGTGTTGAGAGCCCAGCACCTTCTCCTCGTTGAAGAAGAATATAGGTGTAAGGTAGTCACCTAGTCAGGCTATCATAATTCAAGATAAAAAATGGTATATGTCTAAAACATTTCTGATTTTGATTTACTAATTTCATCCACAATGATATGAACTCTGTGGAATATTCATAAACCATTTGTAGCCACCAGATAATAGAAAAAAAAAAGACATACACAGCATACCATGTAAATCAACCCAACTCAATTCATGATGTTGAGAGAGCCACTACAATTTACAAATTTATACTAAGTTAAAAATCTCTTATGTTTGAGGACATAAGTCCCTGACTATCTCAATCATGGGAAGTACTTGGGTTCAGCCCAGAAACTCATTGTGAGGAGTACCACAGGAACCCCAAAGTAGCTGGCTGCTGAGATGAATTGCCAAGCAAAACATGCAATCACCCCCACCGATTGAGTAGAACGCCCGTGAGGAAAAATCCAAGCATTGTCTTTTGGCAGTCTTAGCGGCCAAGTGACCACCTATAGCCAATAGGAAGCCATTGAAATCAGGATCTAGAAAATCATTTCCACCAGTTTGATACACAAATTTAACACAATTGATCCCTCACGCTCTTCCTCATGCCTAAGAGGTGAACCACCACAATTTGGGTCATTGAATTGACATTGTCGAGACCATTCTCAACGACCTCCCACACTATCAAAAGGCCATACAGCCTCTAATTCAGATTCAGATCCATATCAGTCTAAACCAAACCTGCACACTACACCATCAAGCCCCACCGTTGCTGCAAACTCGGATCCATTTTTCGGCATAGACATAGCTAGTGGACCCATGTCCACACCACAAAATATCACCAACCCTGCAGGTGGGCCCAGCATGGTCATGCAAATCATCATCATTCAAATACCACCAGCCTTAGTGACCACCCAAGCTATCCTACCTACAACACATGGGAGCAGTGGCCCTTCCACCTACACTGCCCCTCCTGCCATACATGGGGGCAATGGCCCTTCCACCCACACTGTCCCTCCCACCACACTTGGGGGAATTGGCCCATCTACAATGGTGCCATAAGTACCCCCAGTGATACTAGTGCATTATGCACCTACAAACCCCACCAGCATGGATTCCCCGTCTCACATCAACCTAGGGTCAAACCTCCCTTTCATGGCACATATCAACTTTCTTGATTTGGCCCGGATAACAAATTACCCTATCCACCATCAAACTTTTTGGCCTCCCATGCCAACCAAACTGTCCTCAGATATTTCGAAGTTTGAAGGGAAAGTAGGGGCGTGCCCCCAAAACCACATCATGACGTTTCATCTATGGTGCTCATCAAACAACATTGTAGTAGCAGGCTCAAGCCTTGGCTTGGCCAACACAGTAATACATGGGGAAAATTCCCACATTTGTGGCACCGCCACCCACCCAAATATACTATGCACCACCAATGCAAGCGGTTCAAACCCCTGCCCCTACTCCACGTGCTCCATTAGGATAGGTGTTTGCAAAACAAAACCGTCCCAACCATCCAACCCCCAATAATCAACAAGGGAAAGCTAGGAATAATTGACCCAAAACAAAGGAAACAATCAACCGTAGGGAGGTGGTCAAAAACCAAACCCTCCCAACAATGCTGTGGCAAATTGACGAGCCCAAAATCCTTCACGACCAAATGTACCGAGATGCAACACCCCGTTGCATACAAACCAGCCATGCACACTCTGTGAGGTCTATGGGCACTACACATTCGAGTGTCCCTTCATGGGTTGTGCTAAGAAGGCCATTCAGAATGAGGTGCAACATGCCACCAACACAACGGACAAATCCCAACCCAACCTGGCACCATAAGGACCTCCTCTGATGGCGCTTCAAAACCCATTACCAGTCCAAGGATTGGTGGAAACCGCACCCCCTCCCCAACCCAATCCAAACACTCCGAGGGTACCTCCCACAACAGAAACAGGTGTCCACCACCTGCTAGCTATGACCACTGAAGAGGTCAATCTACAAACTAGATGAAATCAGTATGGAACCAACACTAAACCTGCTGACACATCAACAACATCAACGTCTAAAATAGTCAATGCACCTCTTCATCTACCTCTGTTCCTATGCTCCCCCATACGTTGGGTTTCCAATAACGCCATGTGTAGAGTTGCTCTCAGCTACAGCATCGTGGATGATTTGGCCCAAACAACAACCGCCATGTCCACTCTTGAGGTACTAAAAACATGCCCAATGCAGTGGAAAGCCTTGCTAGCCACCCTTGGTGCCATAGACTCCTCTGACTCCAAGTTGATCACATTCAACACGGAGAATGGAAACTGCGCATCCCATCAACCATTGCCATTCAAATTCCAGTGTCTATCCAGAATTTGGTTGTGCACCGGTGCATAGTGGATGAGGGGGCATCTACATGCATTATGTCTACCCTAGTTTGGTAGAAACTCGGATTCCCAATTACGTAACCATCCTCCACAACTCTGCGGGCTTCTGATGGCCATCCCACTTGATCCAAGGAATCCTCCCCCATGTCCCCATCACATTAGCCAGAAAGATAGTTCTGATTGACATAGAGGTTGTCAATGATCAATTAGACTATAACCTTCTCCTCAGAAGGATTTATATGTACGCCATGAGAGCGGTAGCATCAACTATCTTCTGTCTCATGATGTTCCCCCATGAAGGGAAGATCATGATGGCTGATCAACTGACTTATGACGATCTACAAGGGTTAACGACACCTACAAACGTTATCCCTACCATCAACACCATTGATACGCAAGGGATGACCACACATGCCAATGTTGTCCCTACAGTCAACACCATGGTTGACAACATACCATCCTCCCCATTGTTGAATGTGGGCCTTGGGTTGTTTTCCAATACCACCATGAAAGCTCCTATCCCCTTAGTGTCATCGCCACCAACACCAAATGAGACTATGGACTTATGCATGCTCTCATCCAGCACCACTGCACCCAAACAACAACCGCAGCTACAGCCCCAACTGCAACCACAACACCATCTACAGCCGCAACATCAACAACAGCCACAACATCATTCGCAGCTGCAGCATTATGCGCAGCCACAACCACAACCTCATCCCCACATACAACCATCATGGAGTTATTTGGGCTCATCTCTAGTCCATACAATTCCCTTCCTCTTTCCCCTGCCTAGTGTCATGAGAAAGCTAGTAATGGCCACCCTAAACCTACCCAACTTTACATTGGGAATTCTTGTGTGGTATCTTGATCCACCAGCTCAACCACCAATGCCCCAGGTAGTGTTAACCCCCATGCAACCCATTGTGGTTGAGTCTCATCCTCCACCCGGCCTGCAAAATCCAACCACCGCATCTGCACCCACACTGCCCCACCCAAAAAGAGCCAGGGGCAAGAATACAAAAGCTACCATGGAGCCTCAAAAAATCCCTCCTTGCGGCATCTGTGAAGAATAGGGCCATCTCACTCAGAACTTCCCTAATATTCCTATGATCCGCGTGCATTTGGATGCCATGGATACAATGGAAAACCTCCCCATGGTTGAACTCCCAAGTGAGCCAATAGTCAGAAAAAAGTCATTGAGAACAAACCATACTTGCACCCTTTGCGGATTGTATGGACACTATTCTCACCACTACCAAGACTTGTCTAAGTTTCGAATGGCTCTAGCCAACCTTAGACAACATTCCCTTGAATCTAAGATCACTCTGATTGAAGAATTTAATCCCCCACCTCTTTCCAAAACCATGTCCATTTACATGATGTCTAGTTCTATAGACCCTCTTATCTCCACCATCACTGATGGTCCATCAGACCTATCTCTTCCATTGTTTTCCCAGCCACGGCTGCAACCTTAGTTGCAACCTCAACCTATGTTACCAGGGAAACAATGGGGTTCATTCCCACTCAACATGATCCTTTTCCTTTTCCTACCATCCGAGATCATGAGTAAGTCTGGCTTGGAAACCTGCAATCTATAGGATTTCACACTGGGAGATCCTGTGTGGTACCTTAAACCACCTACCCTACCTCTAAGGCCCAGGAGACTCTAGGTCCATCAAAGACTCCTCCTGTATCCAAGCCTACCTCTCTTCCTCCAACAGAGATTGGGGGCAAGGCCACAAAAAACACAACCAATACCATTTACATGATCTCTAGCACCAGTTTCCCTTTTGTCTCGTCAGCTATGGAAGATCCACCTGATCTATCCTGGAACCACATACACAATGACAAAGATATATGTAAGATTGCCTTTGGTTTTACCACATTCCCTTTAAACCATAGTGTGGAATCAGTTCTTCCCATAAAAGACTAGATTTCATCATCCTGCCTTGCCAATGACCTTCGTCTTGGCAATGGGGCATACCTCTTCCCTGACTCATATGGTTGACTCTTGAAGAAGTCATGCAACGAGCTCCACTTCAAGAGAGTCTATTCTTGATATAACCACTATAAGTCCCTTATAGCATAGTCTTTTCCCTTTTTTTGTTTTGGAATGGTTTTATCACAAATCAAAGACCCCCATTCAGTGGTAGCACCATTAGATGCTAATCCAAAGTCACCCGGAACCTATTCGAGACACCTCTCACACCTCTAGACCCAAATTTCTATCTCCTTATGAGACCACCATATCATGTTTAACAAGCAAATTTTGGGACCACTTCCCAGAAGTTATCTCGATTTACGAGACTCACCATGGTGATGTAAGTGTCTATGGACCTGTACTTGCATCACACTTTCCTACTGCTACTCATGCGGGTTTTCAGGCCACCACCTGTTAAGGAACATCATTTTTATTTTAGCATATAGTTGTCCACTTCATCCACTATACCTTATGCAGATCTCCAGACCATTGTCCAAAAGATGAATTATTTCTTTTGCATGTATTCGACATATAATTGCCTCCTGACTTGCATTCACATCACATGTAGTCAAGTCTGTCGACCACAACTCACACACAATTCTCCTGACCTATGTCCGAGAGCCACCTCAATTTGCATGCCTTTGTCACACTAACTCACATGCCTCTGCCGCTATCTATCCCATGCATGTATTTTCATGTTTGAGATCCACCTGCTCCCTCCATACTACATGAATGACCTTTGGACCACTATCCATTTCCGCCACATGGAGGCACCATTACTGCCCCCTTGATCGGTTGACCATAATGGATTTTATTTTAAGCTCTTTTTAGAATCCTAAAATAATGAAAAGATTGCTGAGCACAGCTGCTTACTTTCCCGCTCGTTAAAGTATAGGAAAGGGTGTCTACATCATCTCGTTTATCTCCTTTTGTGGACTATGTAGATCATCAAATGAAAAGGACCACCTTGGCATATTCAAGCCAAGACCATTCCCCTTTGCATACTTTTATGCTTTCTCGGGCAGAGGGGCCGCAATTCATGAAAAATCTCACCATGGGTTGTCATTAAGCTCTTTTCTAGCTTTCTCATTGAGAAAATATTGCCGAGCAAACTTGGTTTCATTCATGCTCCTAAAAGTATATGAATGACCGTTCAGTCGGTATAGTTTTAACCTTTTTCGACCTGATTGGACTACCAATGGTAAATAAGTCTCTCATCACCTATAAGATGGGAGAGCTCTCTTATGTATACTTGTATCCTTTTTCAGGAATAGAAGACTACCAATGAAAAAGAGCCCCCACTGGAGTCTTCTTTGTGCTTTCAAACTCTGTAAAATTGAAAGCACCATCGAGCATTTACTTTCTCAAGATCGCCAAAAATACTTGAGATCGTACCACAATGGTGTCTTTAGACACCACCCCATAGAAAATAGTTTGGTAGCATTCCTCCTTTGGGTCTCCTTTGTTCAGATTACTCTGCAATGTGTCTTCCTTGGATCCCATCAATATCAAAAGTGTCTACCTTCCCCAAGTATTTCCCATCTGCAGTGACATTCTCAGTATTACAGCTATGATCCCATTCCCATGGGGCAGTTTCATTTGCTGCCTGGTCCACCCTGTCTTCATACTATGAACAAAGGAATTTTGAGTCTACTACAATCCCCCTACCCCTATTCAACTCTTTCCCTCCCCCCCCTTATTCAGCGGGTCAGTCTGTAGATTATCTCACATCTTTCGGTTATCTCCCTTGCACTTCTGGTCAAGGAAACACCATTGCCTTGACATGGGGTAGGTCTCCCTCTATCGACGAAAACACACATATTCCAAAGGATAGACCCAAAGGTCCCTATATCTTGGTTTCATTAATCTCATTCATGAGTTCCTTGGACCACTTGAGAGGAGTCCTTATTTCCTCTCGGGATGGTTGTTTCTCACGTGCTCGACTCCAACTACATCATTGCACCGTTGAGATTCGTACAGGGTATTGGTCCGTACGGCATTTGTTTGAAGACCCTGGATGTCACCTGACTCTAGCACATTGATGAGTCTATTTGAGGGACCTAAACAAGTTATGTCCATTATGATTTCCGGGTTGCATTGGAGATAGTGTTCATAATCCCCAACAACGCATCTATATAGATTTATGATTAATGCAGCATACTTGTACAATAAAGACTCTAACTCTCAATCAGTAAGTCCATATAGCTATGTACCATTCCATATCCAGCAGGTCGTCAGTCATGAATATGCATTCCATGAGAATGTCATGGGTCCAATATAGCAGTTCTTCGGATTAGTATTGTATTCAGCCTTTAAGTGAGGCAACCACTATGTATCATCAGTTGTATATGATCAACTATTGTATTATAGAGAATAGATCACATTATCCTTATGACATTTTTATGAGCATGGGGATGCCTGCCTCGTCCATATACATTTCACACATTATTTGAATCTCACCAATTGATGGGAACCATATTAATACAAAAACCAAAAGACACCATGCCCCATCCCAAGAAGCACCACCTCTCCATAGAAAATCCTATGATGTATGTCGGCCATACGATGAGCTCCTTCCCTCATACATTAGGGGGAAATATTTTAACCCAAAAAATCCCTCACTCAGCTCTACATGGCCTACACCACCAATGGACACTCATGCATGACCCTCATTTAACCCCATTAGGCCCCCACACCATCAAAAAGGATTAAGAATGAGCAAAACGGCTTAAAAACCCCAAAAAAGAGCCTAAATATCTCTCCTAGGGGCTAAAGCCTCCAAAAAGGGGCTAAAACCCCAAAAGGAGCTAAAGATAGGGCGGAAGGGGCTAAAACCCCAAAAGGAGCTAAAGATAGGGAGGAAGGGGCTAAAATCCCAAAAAAGGGGCTAAAGCCCCTACCAGGGGCTTAAAACCCTAAAAATCCCTAAAATAGCTATAAATAGAGGGGTGGGGGTCACTCTTGAAACACTTCTCACTTACATACTGTTATGCTGCCCGAGTGGATGCCTTGAGACCCTTTCTCTCTCAAGCCACCCACACTCCCTCTCCTCCATATTCCATTGAGCCATAGCTCCCCCATCTAAGAGAGGTGCTTCTCTAAGCTAGGGCATGGCGGTGCATTGAAGGTATACCAGTGTTATTTTATGTATTTTCTTTAGTATTTTATTTGTTTACTAATCCATGGTTTATTTGTAGGTTTGTTTCTAACATGTTTTTGCAGGTATTTTGGTCCTAACAGTTGTTTGTAGGTTGCTGGATCTAAACCCTAACAGTGTTTGCAGAGGGGTTTCCAGCCATTTCTTTTATTTTTGTCCTATTTTGCTTTGTGTCTGTTTTTCTTGCATTTCACCACCAGGAACCTACCCTTCTGTCCTATAGACGGAAGGTAGCCATTCCTTCCCTATAGCAAGGGAGAAATCCTTGCTACACACCCTATATAAACACCACCTTCCCAGGCTGATTAAGATGCATAAGATGAATCAGTAATTAGAGACAATGCTCGAAGTGTTATTCTGCTAAGAGATTTTGAGAATTATGAAGGAGTTGAAATGGCAACATGATTTGAGAAGATTTTCAGTCTTGGGTTGCTGATGGTTGGTGAGCTTGATTCCACGCTCATCTATCACCCTAGTGTTTCACATCAGGAAAGCGCCAACAATCGAGTCCTGGATATGAAGTACTTTGAATGTTTCTAGAAAGTTGTACCTCCAGCTACGCAGTGCCTGGGTTTTCCTCTCCCGGCAGTGTCTCCCAACAAAACAAGGAATAAATCATGGCTTCCAAAATTCCAATACATGGTGACCATTTTAAGCGGCAACCAATCGGAGAAAATGCTCGTGCTAGGGTGGAAGGTGTCCAAACTCTTCATCGCCTCGTTTGTGAACCTTTATGTATACATGATCATCCACCTGGAACTCTCTAGGAGTTCTTTTTAAGTCGGCATAAATTTTCTTCATGTATTGGGCAGCCTTCAAGTTTTATTGTACATGATTCACGATTAGTTCCATATCTTCTAATAAATCAGGTCTTAACATTGATCTATCCACAGGGATGCTCCATGATATTAGGGTATTACACTTATGCCCATATCAAATTCAAATGGACTCATCTTGGCAGAGGGTTGGTAGCCATTATTGTATGCAAACTCTGCCAGATGCAAATAGTCTTCCCACTTAGTGGTTCTTTCCATGCCATACATCCTCAACATGTCCTTGATGACTTGGTTTGTTCATTTTGTTTGTCCATTTGTTTTAGGGTGGTACCTAGTGCTGAAGTTTATCTTGCTTTCCAAATGTGCACACATTGATTTTGAAAAGTTTGATGTAAACCTGACATTCCGGTCAGAAATTACCATTTTTGGCACTCCATAAAGTCGAAACATTTCCTTTAGGAATATTTTTGCAACATTGACAGCCTTGTAAGCCGATTTCACAGGTATAAAATGAGAAGACTTGCTTAATTTATCACTATGACCATAATTGAATCATGTTGTTTTTGAGTCAATGGGAAATTTGTGATAAAATCCAAAGATATTAGCTCCCATTCTCATTCAAGATTTGGTAAGGTTTGTAACAAACCTGCTCAATGTTGATGTTCCTCCTTCACCTGTTGACATTCCAAACATTTAGACAGGTAATCCACTTGATATATCTCCAATTTTTTGTCCAAAAGAATTGCTCCCTAAGGGATGTTATCATCTTTTGGTAACCAGGGTGCCCTACATAAGGAGGTCTATAAAGCACATTTGAATTAAACAATTTTAGATATGCAATATCAAGCATGTATATCAGCGAGAATATGCTAAACAACCCAAATACATATTCGCATAAGCAAGTCCCTCTAACTCCACAGGTATCCTGCTTTGATTTTAGAAAACAAAGGTACCCCCAAGTCCTGCCTCAAGGGAAAAATTTATCATCTCAATTAGTGTTTTGTTTCTTGCAGGCCA
Organism: Pseudotsuga menziesii; assembly: GCA_001517045.1. Lineage (NCBI taxonomy): Eukaryota > Viridiplantae > Streptophyta > Pinopsida > Pinales > Pinaceae > Pseudotsuga > Pseudotsuga menziesii. Next base: position 63,276 of record LPNX010861971.1, read on the forward strand.
CCATACATGGTTTTCCTGGAATGTATCTCCTAACATGGTTCCTCCATCAAACCATTAGTACATAGTTAATCAAATAAAATTCTGAATTTGCAATTCTCTCTCCTATATAATTTTATTTTTGCAATACTGAGGTCATCCTCTTATTGTTTGGCTTTGGTAAGTGGAAGAACTTACCTTCTATAATTTTCACTTGTTGCCAACTTGGAAAATCACATATAACATGTCATATTAACACTATTCTAGATTGGTCAAACCATCAGTATAAAAGTATCAAAAATCCAAATATGGGATTTAGAAATCTATTTTGTTTAGTTTTCACCGCCATGAGGTCCTTCTCAGACATTTGTCCCTTGCACATGGATTTAAGCTAATCTCTTAAGTGATCTTCAAAATTACAATACTAAGTAAGTCAAACCATGTGAGTACACTATATGGTTATCTTATACACGTCATCAAAATAACTAGACATTTTCACCTTATTTATGTAACTAAAACAAACCTTCCATACCCATGATTAAGGAATCTTGTTCATCATGCCTTCATACCAGACCATCGCACACTCATTGCACGCTTCACCACATACTATGTTTAGGTTTTTATTAACTAAACATTCTCTATTCACCCTTGTTTCTCACTACTTCATGTAGCTTACTAATTTGATTTCAGCGAAAGGACACTCTGATCCTGATTCCCGACTTCCCTGTATACAGTCTTTCTTATGACTAATACACAATTTATTCAGGTTCTATATTTGGAAAAATCTCTAAATCTAACCAACCCGACTAGTATTCATTTGGATCTTTGTCACATACCCCAATTTTGTAAAATAATGTTAATTGTTTTAATTATATTCCTGAGACATTATGTTAAATTTAATGCTAAGTAGGAACTGATGACTCAGCAGAGTCAACAGAAGTGGAATGTAATTCAGAATATTTTATTATTAATAAATAAATTGTGGAGACAACAGCATGGGAGAGCTGTTAAAAAGAGGTTACTGGTCAAACTGGTGGATGGAACTAGGTGGAGGGAAAAAGACAAGTGGCAGCATCCTCAAACACTTCCTAGGTTTCAGGTGGCAACTTCCCTATAATTGGGCTCATGATCCCCCAAGAAAGTGGGATCAGAGCAGGTGGCTTATTGAATGACAACTAACGCAAAAAGACCTAGGCAATCTTTTAAAAGTACCCAATGAATAGAGCTGAGGTTGCTCAGATATTTTCCAGAGAGAGAAATCATTCAGGTGAATGATATTCAGGAAATTCATTAGGGAAAAAGGGAAAAATAGTAAGGAAGTTGTTCTGAGAGGAATGCTGCAGTAACTTGGTTTTATTACAGCTTGATAGCTGGGAGAACTTACTGATTAGTTCTGGATTAATACTGAGTTGGAAGACTGGTATTCGACTATTGCTGCACCTAGTTCCAGCCAAGGATACCAGAGCAAGCTTGGGGGTCCTGAGGAGTCGCTGTTTGAGTGCTCTCCAGGAGTTGGTAGGGAGGAACAGCCTCCCATTGCTGTTGTTGTCCAAGTTCAATAGGTTATGTCACTTAACTTCCTTTGTTTTAATAATTGTGAATGGTTGAATGTTATGTTGTAGTTATGATAAAAAGATTTAGTTGGTTTAGTGATGTAAATGTTTTTAGTTTGTCAGTAATAGAATCTTTTGATGAAAAATAAGGACCCATTGTGTTTTTCCCATCTGGGTTTTCACCAGACCGTACTCCAGCGCAGGGGTAAAATCATAATAAATATGGTATGATGATAATGTGGAGTAGTAGACTGATTCTTTATCTATTTCAAAAAAGCTATTTCACTGATAGTTGTATGAGTTCATAGATAAAACTCCTTCCTTGTACAATATTTACTTTCAGTAGTTTTATTATTTGAAACAAATAGAAGAATATAATAATCACATGGGAGTAAGGTTAGACTAGTCTTATCTACTTTTTAAACCTTGTAGCTTCTTTCTTCTAGTTTAAAATAATTTAACTAGTTATGTCTAAGTAACAATATTGAACGTATAAAATTACAACTTTCATTCCAATTAGCAATCTGGGCGCGCGCGCGAGCTTGTGGAGAACTAGGGTTTTCTTGCTGCATCAACAATGGCTGCCCTAGGGGATTGAGATCCCCCTCCCCCCCCCGCCAGCTGAGATGGACGCTTTCAGGAGGATGGTAGCCAACGGGGGCAAGTGAAAACCCCCCTTCTTGGTCCTGAAATTCATAAAAAATCTTGAAGAAATCCCTGAAATCGCCCTGCCAGAGACAACCTCGGTGAAAATCGCCCTTGCTCTGTCAGAGAGAGGACTAGTAGGCCAGTTCATGGGGCTCTGGCCCTCGGAAAAAACCACCGATGATTGGATTCAAAGAAATTGGAAGCTGCATCTCAAGCATGGAGTCACCTGCTACCCCCTGAGCAACGACTACTTTCTCTTCGAATTTATAGATAAGGAGGACAAGGATCTCATTTTCAGAAATGGCCCATATTTTATGGGCACCCAGGGGCTGTATCTGAACCAGTGGACTCCATATTTTGATCCCACGGTGGATTTTCCCAAGGAGGTACCAGTATGGGTCAGGCTACCCAATCTGTTGGTCCACTGCTAGAACTATAAGCATTGCAAATGATAGGAAATGGAATAGGGAAGTTCGTAGATAAGGAAGACAACAAGTCCATTCACAACTGTGCCAGGATATGCGTAGAAGTTGACCTTGAGGCAGGGCTCCCGGAGGTAGTGAAGCTAAAGGTTGGAACCTGGACACATTATCAAAAAGTGGACTATGAACATCTCCCATTTAAGTGCAGATCTTACCAAGAACATGGGCACTTTCAGAGGAACTGCCCAAAGATCCAAACCCCAGAGAAGAAAGAAGCTGAAGGATGGAAAAAGGTAAAGAAAAGAAAATCAGCCCCAAAAGCCAAGGACACCAGATCTGGTCAGGCGAAAGATCAGCTGCAAGCAAACTCAAGACCGCTGAAGGAGCCCTTGAAAGAAATTGCAGCAACATCAAAGGAACCGGTGAAAGAAACCATAGAGATACCTTCCCAATCCATGCCTCCTCCAGAAAACATGGCTAAGGACAATAGCGCCCCTCCAGCAAAAGAATATTTGAGATTAGATGATGAGCACCCCATCATAGGCTCTGATCCTGGAGTTGATTTAGATGAGGGGGCCACAGAGACCAGCAGCTCGGTGGGTACCCCTGAAAAGGCTCCAAGAGGAAGGAAACCAGAATGGAAAAAAAGGGAGGAGAAATCATATAGGGATGTCACAGAAAAAGTTCAGCAAACCATCCCAGACATGATAGAAACTAGATCTACAAAGAAAGGCAAGGCTTCGAAGGGATCCACCTCCCCCCCATCCGGTTCCTAATGCAGTTTGTCTCTTGGAACTACAGAGGGATGGGAAGCAATTCTAAGGAAGAAGCAGTCAAAGATATCGTTAGAATGAGCTCCCTGGAGATACTTCTGATCTAGGAGTGGAATATGGAGGAGCCTGAGACCATTCAGGCCAGCAAAAAGTTTTGGAAAAAAGGAGACGGTAGAGCAGTCAGCGCTAGAGGAGCCTCAGGAGGTCTAGCCACCTTCTGGAACTCCACCATGCTGGACCTGCTAGAGTAATATAGTACCACCCATTGGCTCTTCATAAAATTTCAACAGAGCCTCAGGGCATCAGATCAGTATTTTCAACATCTATGCCCTGGTCCTTCTTTCGGAAAAAAGAGAGTGCTGGGAATCGTTGAAATCCTTTTTGTCCACCAATCTGCATGACAACCTAGTTCTTGCTGGAGATATGAACGTTACTCTTTCCCTCTTGGAAAAAAAAAGGAGGATCCCCGGTAAGAGACCCTACTCGGGAGTGGGTTGAAGACATCACAATGGAATGGGATCTGGAGGATATTAATCCCAGCAAAGGTAAGTTCACCTGGATGAACAAAAGAGTGGGTCCTGGACACATTGCTGCCCGCCTGGATCGCCTTCTAGTCCAACCATCCTTCCTGACCCTTGGTCTCTTCACTAATTCTGAAATTCTCCAGGCTTGTACCTCAGACCACAAACCCATTTCCCTTTCCTTAACCCATGGAGAAAAACTGGGCCCTATCCCCTTCCGCTTCAGCCCCCTCTGGGTCACCATGGATGGCTTCTTTGATCTTGTTTCGGAAATCTAGTAAAAACGTGTCATTGAGTCACCTTTATTCATTTGGGAAGAAAAGCTGAGAAGACTCAAAGAAGCTCTAAAATTCTGGGCTAAGGCACAACCCTTCCCATCCTTGATAGAAAAAAATCCCAATGTGATCTTGGCAATCACCAGATGTTGATGGAGAATGTCCCTATCACCCCAGATCTGATCAATGTTGAAATCGACTTGCAAAAGACCCTGCACAAAGCACTGAGGAGAGAAGAGCATTATTGGAGGATAAAGGCGTGCTACCTTTGGCTCAAAGAAGGAGATAAAAATACCTCTTTCTTCCACAAGCATGCTGAATCCTGAAAAAATTATAATTCCATTGCAGAAATCCATTACCAGGACCAAACACTCAATAAAATTGAAGAAATCCAGAACGCAGCCCACTCTTTCTACAAAAATCTTTTCTCTCAAGATCTAGACGATCCTACTCGCCTGGATCACTACCCTCTAAATGTGATCCCCACGCTAATTACTGAGGAAGAGAATAGAAACTTAATCGCCCCTATATCGGCTGAGGAGATTATCAAATCCCTTCATGGAATGAATCCCGACAAAGCACTAGGGCTTGACGGTTTCACGGCCAGATTTTACACAGTCTGCTGGGACATCATTCAAAAGGACCTGATAAAAATGGTTATGAAATCTCAGAGATGCAGCAAAATAGGAGGGAGCACCAACTCCTCCTTTCTAGCATTAATTCCAAAAGAGAAAGGCGCCCAAAGCTTTTCCAGATTCTGCCCTATCTCACTCTGCAACACAGGGTACAAAATCATCACAAAATTTATTGCAAACAGACTTAAAAAATTCCTCCCCAGGATCATTCCGGAGAACCAGGGGGGCTTCATTCAGGATAGACAAATTCAGGACAATATCATCCTGGTCCAAGAGGCAATTCACTCAAGCTGCCAAAGGAAGGAAAAAGGTATGATAGTCAAACTGGACCTTGCCAATGCCTTTTCTTTATGCTATCATGTTTAATCTAGGATTTCATCCCCAGTTAATTAGTTGGATTAGAGCTTGTATCTCAGGGCCTTGGATAGCCCCCTTGATAAATGGGAGACCGGTAACATTCTTCCAGGCGACTAGGGGGCTTAGGCAAGGCTGTCCCCTGTCCCCGCTGCTCTACGTCATTCAAGCATCGATCCTTAGCTTCCAACTAGAAAAGATCCTTCAGCAGCATTCCCTAATGGGGATTTCAATCACCCCCAGAGTGAAGAGAATTAATCATGCCCAATTTGCAGACGATACCCTTCTCTTGGGTCAGGCCACTCTCACTACGGCAAGAGCCTTCAAGAAAGAGTTCGATGTTTACACAAAAGTCTCAAGCAGTGAAATTAGCCTAAGAAAAAGAAAAATTTATGGCTGGAACAGCCTGCCCATTGAAATGATTGAAATATCAAGGACGCTGGAAATGGAAGGATCTTCCACGTGGGACTCCATCAAATACCTGGGAATCCCGCTTGTGAAATCAGCCCCCCAGAAGGAGCCTTTGGATGCCTCTATTGGACAAAATCAAGGCCAAATTAGTGGCATGGGGGGCCTCCTGGTTAAATAAAGCAGGTAAAATAATTCTAATAAACTCAGTGCTTACCTCCCTTCCGGTTTACCAGGCCTCAATCCTCTTAGCTCCGAAAGGAATAGTGAAAGAAATTGACAAGTTACTGAGAAAAATACTTTGGGAAGGGGGTAGGAATAATGGAAGGAAAATGCATCTTGTCAGCTGGGATAAGGTCAAAGCCCCTAAATGGGAAGGAGGGTTACAAATCAGAGATGTGGCCACTCAGAATCTGGCAATGGGTGGTAAGATCCTATGAAAAATGATAAGGGGGAAAACAACATGGAGCTCCAAAACTCTAAGAACAAAATACTTCAGGGGTCACAAAGAGTGGTGTCTGGATTTCCCTCCTAGGACTAGGAAAGGCTCGCCCATTCTCTCCCTCTATCTAAAGTCTCTGGATATGCTCACCTCCAAGCTCACTTGGATCCCGGGAAATGGCTCCAAAATCAAGTTCTTGGAGGAATCCATTTTAGGGCAGAACCCTCTAAACTCCTTGGAGGGTATGGAAAACATAAAAAATTGGCTCCACTCGAATAGCAAGTTCACCCTTTGGGACTTATCTCGATGGATCCCAGCTGAATCTTGGATCAAGTGGGACTTGGGAGCTATCCCGCAAGAGCTTGAAGCTGAACCTTGCGCCCTCATTGATTCTCTTCAAGGCCTCTCCCCCACCTCTGCTAAGCTGAAGGACAAAAGAGGTTGGGACTCCTCCTCAGGCCTTTACTCTGCTGCTGCTGGGTATGCAGCCCTAAAAGCCTTCCCTTGGGCTGCCCCAAACCCCTCTGCTTGGAGAAGCCTCTGGATCCACCCCTCCCTCCCCAAAATAGACCTATTCTTCTGGTCCCTCTTACATAACAACATTATTACCTGGGACTTCCTTCTATTAAGAGGTTGGGAAGGGCCCTCAAGATGCCCTCTCTGTGCCTGCCACGAAGAAAAATCGACCCATCTCTTTCTTCAGTGTTCCTTCACTTGAGACCTCTGGAATATCCTCCTTGCGCAGCTGAATATTGACCTCCCCCCTTCCATATCCTCCTTGTTTTCCCCCTGGCCTGATTTTTCTCCCTTTTCCTTCTCCAGGCTGATGCTTTTAAAGCATTGTTGGATGTGGGTGCCAAAAATCCTCTGCTGGAAATTCTGGCTGGAGCATAACAATAGAATCTTCAGGGACTTGGCAGCTTCACCGGCCCAAGTGGCTAGCAAAGTTAAGGCACTGATAGGAGAGATGGAAGCCTCTAAATTAAATCTCACCAATGAAGCTACTCCTAACAGAGAAGAGTACAGCTGGTTCCATGACTTAGACCCTTCCCTCCTCACCAGAACCAAGAATATTACTAAGCATTATTCTACCTGGGAAATTAGGCTCGAGGAGCATGAATTTATCAAATGGAGAGCTTCTCGGAATAAGCATATTCTGCATGTGGATGGGGCCTCGAAAGGGAATCCTGGACCTGCTGGAAGTGGAGGAGTCCTGCTAGACTATTCAGGGAAAATTGTCTTCAATTTCGCCTGGGGGCTGGGCCAAAAAACTAATAATATCGCTGAAATTCTTGCCATTTGGCAAGGCCTGAATCAAGCCAGAATACTATCCATCAAGAAGCTGGTAATCATTGGAGATTCCCATATCATCATTCAGGCTCTTAAGTTGAAGAAGACCCCTAATAGCATGGAATTGGCCCACTACCACCGGAAAGTCTCAATTCAGCTGAACGATTTTGAAGAAGTTCAGTTCTATCATGTCCTTAGGAATCTCAACCAAAACGCTGATCAAGAAGCAAACGTTGGGGCCTCCATGAGTAAGGGAGCTCTGCAGTTCAATGGAACCGAAAATTACATGCCCATTCCCTAAAGATAGTGGAGAGATGGCTCTCAGATCCTCCCAGGACAAGAAGAATATTTTTTCGATTTTAGCTAGTAAAGACCCTGCAGACTGAGGTTTTCAAGAAGTATTGCATCCAAGAGCAAGTCATTTTTTCAGATCAAGTTTCAATTGTGGTCATGTGCAGCCATTTAATTGGTCGAGTTTCAGTTATATTCACAATCAGACCAATTATCGAAAAGATTCCTTCCATCAATTTATCATATTCATGTGGATTAACAGGTTTGCAAGGAGATATATGCTCTATTTGCTGTCCTCCAGCGTTATTATTTCCCAGCAAGGAATTCTTTGAGGCACTCAATGAGATCCAGGCCATGAAGCTATTGGAAAATAAAGAGTGAGTCTTAATTATCCTGCGTTCTCCCTTAGTGAATTTCTTTTGGCTCTGTCTATTCGATGGGAAGTCTTCAAGTCTTGAGAAGGAGAGATGGAGAGGTCCATTCAACGACCAGCAACATCATCAAGTTCTTTTCTAGGCACACCCCTTTAAATTGAAAGGAGAACCTCCAACTCAGAACTCTGTTCTTCCTTCTCTCTACAGGGTGTATCTCTGCTTCTTCTAGTTGCCTTATCTTTGTCTTGCTAGTTTGAATTTCTAGGAAAGTTTAGCATTTTCCAGATCTATTGTAAAGGGATCAGTTAAGATAATTTCGCCAGTATCTCTGGACTCTTTGCTCACTTTCGATCATAATTGCTGTATGTAGTGCTACTGGTAGCTGATTAGCCAGATTTTCAATATAAAAGGCCTCTAACCGTTTTTGTAAAAAAAAAAAAAACAATATTGAACGTATAAGTAATTAAATGTTGATTTAATTCTATAATCAAAGCAAACTGGTTTAGATCTTATGTATTAGTAGTAATGTAATCATTTTCATTATTTTCTTTCTTTTTATTAGACTAATCTCGAACATTATCTAGAACTGTTAACCTATCTTTTATAAAGTATAAATGCATGCTACTATATACAATTATTTGAGATAGATCCTAAGTAGTGTTATTTGATTTTTAATTACTTATGCAAATATCCTAACCCAACAGACAAACTAAATATTAATAGAACTCTATAAAGTATTTGCATAAACAACACAGGAAGTAAATAGCTGAATACTATCTTTTCATGTGCTATAAAATAGACTAAGGATAAACTTATAGAGGTTCTAATACTCTTAATAAAGATAATATTGTTATTTTATAATAATAATATACTTTTTATTTTATACAATATAGAAATATTATTATTTTGAATTTAAGGTAATATCCTTATTGTTTTAATTACAATCATGAACTAAATATATCTTCTGTTCTACAAGGTAACTTGACAGTACCTAAGAACATTGTTAAAATAAAATAAAACAAAACATAAAGACCCTATATAACTGAAGGGTATAAACCATATTTAACACTTAACAATTTATACATAACAAGTAAGTCAATGTATAAACCAGGTACAGAAACCCTGATGGTAACTTATAAAAGAAAGTAGCTATAGTAAAAAATCAAGTGCATATTCAACAGTAAGTAAATAACAGAATGGCAAAATGCTCGAATATCGAGCTTAACAAATATTGTAATACTTAATTAATAACCCCACAGTTACAAAAGAGCTTTACAAATTAACAAAGAATTTTAGAAGAAGAGGCTGTACGTATTTCTCTTACTGTCAAATTAGGGTTTGACCCTATAAATCTATTTTATACAAGTAAATCAACAACTGTGGAGCTAAAACCATATTTTACTCAAAGCTGTAATATAAATTTAACATAAATAAGCATTTAAATTTCAGTACTGTAAGTAAACAAGAAATACAGAAAAGGAAAACAATATTAATACTTATATAATAGACTCAGGGTGAAAACCCTGTAACATTTATAATTACAGCAAAGGTAGAAGTCACGGGTGTAAACCCTTTTCCAAGACAGGCTCATGGCCTCAAGTATTACACAATAAAACTAAGAGAGAATTGAATGGCTCTTCAAAGCCCTCGGTCCCTGCAAGTATATGAAGAGTATGGCATATTGCCTCAGTTTTATCCCTTTCTTACATAGCACGTAAAACACAAAATAAACTAAATTTTATAATCACGATCGAATCCGGAGCACCCTCGCACAGTGCAGGGCATCTTCATCTAATCCAAAGTAATAAACAGTTCAATAAGACAAACTGAATCCGTAAGGGTTTTAGGCCGCATTGTGCCAACCCTCAAAAGTTCCCAAGGAACCCCACAAAGAGAAAGAGCCATGGTGTAACCAGGCTTACCAAGACGGGTAACTGCTGCTCTTTCTTTATACCAGAAGTCATGCAGGAAGGAAAACCAAGACCTGTAACCACAAAGGAAATAGTATTTTTTTTTAGAATTTATAACATGGATAATGAGTTATGGTTAAAAACAAAAAAGTAAAAGCAAAGAAAGAATTACAATATTCTTAGTTGGATTTTTTATAGAGGCGCAACCACCAGCAACAGCATTAAGACCGTCAACAAGTTGTGATAACCCTACTGTAGGAAGGGAAAGGAAGATTAACGCATAGCCCCCACTCAAATCGCAATACAATAGGACAAGCTTTCGAACCTCACTAGAGAGGAGTTATCTCAGACAAGGGTTCAGGTTCATTCTAGCATGACAAACGAAAACCTGAGAGAAGAGTATCCAACGAATGACCAACAACAATATATGGATAGCACTACTAAGATGAGACAGAACGAGCCATAAACAGAGAAGGAGCTGGAAGATACCGTTGCAAAGGAGAGGTGCCGCAAGGGTGCACCAGCACCATCACAGAGCGACAGGAGCCGAAGGAGAGGGAGGCAATGTGAGCTAGGGTTCATCAACAACTCTTATAAAAATGTAGTATATCGCTATGGTAATGCCACGATAGCTCAGTAAATTTTGTGGAGCAGTGGGTTTTAAGTGTAAAGTTCTAGTGACGCTCCACGAAGGAATGATTTTCCCAATCAATTATGTTAACCGATGATTACACCTTAGTCCTCGTGCAAAGTCCTTTACATTTCTACGTTGTATGCAAATAATGAAGTGTTCATTATTATCAACCTTAGTTGTGGCAATCATGAAAATCATGAGAAATCTTACGACGACTCTTGAACACAAAGTATGGTTTTATGGAGCCCAACTATTCTTTATTCCTTAGCAAAGTTATGTTTATAACCCTTTTTGGCTAGGTAAGTATATGCTTACTCTAGCTTAGGTAATTATATATATATGCTCTAGATTAGAAACATAAAGAGGAGACTTTTCCTTCATAAAGTTTTTAACCTTAAATTAAAGATTTCGTTATAATTTATTCATGATCAAGGGTGACTCTTAGGTCTCATTTTCTTACCTTATACTTCCCTTTTTCTCTATGAAGTGTTAAGTTAAATCCATTTTGACTTAACATAAAAGTATAATTTTTTGGAAGATCATAAAAGAGGATAGTAGAGTAAAAGCTGTGACCTTGGTCCGTTTGTTTTTAATGACCCTCATGGCTTACCTTTGGTTAAATAGCAACTCTTTCTATATTCATTTAAGTTTGACAAATACATGTAAAAGAAAATAGTAAATAATTATTTTGATGAGTGCCTTACCTGTAGTCTGTAGGAACATGAAACCTTATGCATTAGCTCGAAATCTAAGTAAGCCTGGTTATGCATGACTATCTGACCTTGTGGTCGCAAAGAAAAATAAAATCAGTAACTGAAAAGAACTATTCTACTGCTAAACATAACCAACAGATAATTCAGATAATGGATGTGGTAATATAGAACTAATTAAATGATTAGTCAACTGCATTTATATTAATGATATGTAAATTTAAAAATTTTATTTTTTTTTGAAAAATTTGGGGTTTTGACATGTGGTATCAGAGCATGGTTCAAATACTAGGCCTTGATGCGGCCCAACTAGTTTTCGTAGAACAGTAAAATAATATACTAACCTATATTATGTTTTATGTAAAGAACAGAAAGTTTTCTTTTTCTGAAAATTTAACAGGAAGAGATGGAGAAGCTAGGAGAATATACTCAGGAGGAGTCTCCAGACACAGAACCAAGACAAATACATAGAGAACCTATGTTAGATGAGGTAACAGCTCACTCCTCAAAGCTGATGCAGACTATAAAGGATTTGAACACTGAAATGGAATCAGTCAAGAAGGATAATGAGAGGATTTTGAAGACTCAGGAAGAGTTAAACAAAATTTTGATGGAAAAGTTCCAGACTGAAGGAAGGAACAAAAGATCAGAATCAGAGGAGGCTAGTCATCGAAGAAAGTTTAAAAAGGTGAAGCTGGTGAAAACTGACAGTAGTTCATCATCTGAAGGGGTCGGTGAACAACAAAGCTATCACTCTACTAGTGACAGTAGTGAGGCTGAGTTGTATAATAGAAAGAAAAGGTATAGACCCTATTAAGAGATTTCCGGGGAGTTTAAAAAGATAAATCCCCCAACTTTTAATGGAGATACTGAAAAACGGGAAGAAGCAGAGTCCTAGTTATCCGGGATGAGGAAGTATTTTCAGATATACAACTATTCAAGTCAGCTGAAGGCAAGAATGGAAATCTATAATCTCTCTAGAAAAGCAGACATATGGTGGCAAGATCTGAAGAGATTCAAGGGAATCAAGGAAAAAGAAATTAATTGGAGTACTTTTAAAAGGTACTTCAAGAATAAATTCCTGTCCGAACAATATTATGAAGAAAGAGCTAAAGAATTTTACGAATTGAAGTTAGGATCCATGACTATGAAGGATTTAAACAGTAAATTCTTAAGCTTGCTAAGGTATGTACCTTACTTAGTAGACGAGAAACCTAAAGTGTAGCGGTTTCTCAGTTGTCTACCATACCACATCAAGGACAGAATTGAGTATGATAACCCCAAGACTCTAGAAGAAGCCACGAGGAAGGAAAATTTATGTTTTGAACAGAACAAGAAGAAAGAAGGTATAGCTAACTGGAAGGCTAAAAAGAACAGTAATCAACCTGAGTTTAAAAAGAAAGAATTTGTACCCCAGAAGAATTTCAAGAATAATAAGAACAGAAATTATTCTAACAGTAAGAATTTCCAGGGAAATAGAAATGGTGCTTCCAATAATTCCAACAGTTTTAAGGGCAAGGAAACTATAAATAATCATGGGAATTTCACTAAGAATTTTGAGCGAAAGGAGCCTGTTAAGTGATGGGAATGTAGTGGCCCACACTATGCCTCGGTTTTCCCAAACCGGAAAAATCAGTCAGTAATATTCACACTGTGCAAGAGGAAATGACCGTCGGAGAATTTGCGAGGACTATGCCTAGAATAAATGCAAGTTTGGAGAACCGCCAAGCTGATTTTCAGACTTCCATGGTGGAAGTAGAAGGTATGGTTAACCAAACCCCTGTAACCATTTTAATTGATCCAAGGGCTAACCTTAGCTACATTGCACCTCAGATAGTGGAAAAGTGTAAATTGTTTGTTGAAAAGTTTGATAGTTCCCGGTTAGTTCAATTAGCCATTGGGTCAAAAAGGAAAGTAACATGTTATGTGAAAGAATGTACTTTACTTATGGATGATTTTAAAACTACAGTTAAGCTTAATGTTTTACCACTTGGCTCGTATGATTTACTGATTGGTATGTATTGGTTAGAACAACATAAGGTAGTTTTAAACTGTTATGATAAAACCTTTATGTGCGTAAATAGTAATGAACAATCAGTAACAGTTAAGGGTGTTCCTAGAAAAACCGTAATTAGGTAGATTTCTGCTTTACAACTTAAAAGAGCAGTCAGGAAAGGGTATAAAGCCTATGCTGTAACCATTACAGATGAGGAAAGTAAGTCTGAAAAAGATAAGTTAAAAATAGAAGACATTCCTTTTTTAAATGAATTTACTGATGTTTTTCCAGAGGAAATTCCAGGATTACCTCCTAGGAGGGAACTGGATTTCACTATTGAGTTGGTGCTAGGTGTTGTACCTAGCTCGAAAGCTACGTATCGTATGAATATTTTAGAACTTAATGAGCTAAAATCACAGTTAAAAGAATTAATAGATACAAAGTATATTCGACCCAGTGTGTCTCCTTGGGGAGCACTGGTCATCTTTGTCAAAAAGAAAGACAGAACTATGTGATTATGCATAGACTACCGTCAACTAAACAAGATGACTATTAAAAACAGATATCCATTTCCCCTCATAGATGATCTGTTTGATCAGCTACCTGGAGCTACAGTGTTCTCAAAGATAGACCTGAGATCAGGATATCATCAGGTAAGAATTAAAGATGAGGACATCTTCAAGACAGCCTTCAGAACAAGGTATGGACATTACAAATTTGTCATAATGCCATTTGGGCTTACCAACGCCCTAGCTGTCTTTATGTGCTTAATGAATAATATAATGCATACATACTTAGATAAATTTGTTGTCGTGTTTATTGATGACATCTTAATTTACTCTAAAAATGAAGTGGAACATAAAGAACACCTGAGGATAGTTTTACAAGAGTTGCGAGAGCAACAGCTCTTCGCAAAGTTTAGTAAGTGTGACTTCTTTAAGGATGAAATCCAGTACTTAGGTCACGTAGTGACTAAGGAAGGGATTTCAGTCGATCCTGAAAAGATTCGGGCAATCGAAGATTGGCCACTTCCAAAAGACATAACAGATGTTAGGTCATTTATGGGAATTACCGGTTATTACCGGAGATTCATTGAAGGCTTTTCAAAAATAGCTAATTCGATCACTTCCTTGCAAAAGAAAGGCAAGAAATTTGAATGGAACTTAAAATGTGAAGAAAGTTTTAAGAAATTAAAAACCTTATTAACAAGTGCGCCTATTCTAAGAATAGCAGATCCTAATAAGGATTTCATGGTATGCACAGATGCCTATAATGATGGTTTAGGTGGTGTGCTGACTCAAGACGGGCATGTCATTGCCTATGAGTCCAGGAAGTTAAAGATCCACGAAAATAATTATGCAACTTATGACTTAGAACTTGATGTTGTTATACATGCCTTAAAAATGTGGCGACATCATTTAATAGGCAGGAAGTTTATTTTAATGACTGATAATAAAGGTCTGAAATACCTTTTGGATCAGCCCAACTTAAATGCAAGACAAGCAAGGTGGTTAGCCTTCTTGAGTGAATATGATTTTGAAATTCAACACATAAAAGGAAAAGAAAATAAGGTGGCTAATGCTTTAAGTAGAAACACAAAGCTGAACTTTACAGTAGCAGTCAGCGCTTATGCTTCTGATTTAAATGACCAGCTTACCGAAGGGGTAAAACAGGATGAAATTTATCAAAAATTGCAATTTACAGCTAAAGAAGAACCTACAAAAAGCTTAATAAAAGGTTATACTCTAGGTAAAGATGGATTTTTATTATTTAAAGAAAAATTGTATGTGCCTAATGTGCCTAAGGTTAAGTTGCTGATTCTGAATGAAGTTCATAAAACACCTTACTCAGGACATCCGGGTTACCAAAAGACTGTAACCATGCTAAGAAAAGAATATTTTTGGCCTAATATGAAATCTGAAGTAGCTGAATACATAGCTAGATGTTTGGACTATCAACAAGTGAAAACCGAACACCAACATCTAGCTGGTGTACTGCAACCTTTGCCTATATCTAGTTGGAAATGGGAAATAATCAGCTTAGATTTTATTACTGGATTGCCCAGAAATCAGAATCAGAATGACTCAATTATGTTGGTGGTAGATAATTTAAGTAAAGCAGCACATTTCATTCCTGTTAAAACTACTTACAAGGCCACCAACATAGCTGACATATTCTTAAATCATATTTTTCGGTTACATGGAGTACCGAAGGTTATCATTTCAGACAAGGATCCTAAATTCACAGGGAATTTCTGGAAGTCCTTGTTTAAGGGATTAAATACAACACTGAACTTCAGAACCTCCTTCGATCCTCAAACAGATGGGCAGATGGAGAGAGTAAATCAGGTGCTGGAAGATTTGTTCAGGATGTATGTTAAAGATCAGCCAGGTAAGTGGGAAGACTATTTGCATTTGGCAGAGTTTGCATATAACAATAACTATCAGTCATCAGCTAAGTTTAGTCCATTTGAAATTTTGTATGGACGTAAATGCAACACTCCTATCTATTGGAATAATCCAGTAGATAGATTGGTGTTAGGACCAGAATTATTGAAGGAAATGGAAATAATTGTAAAACAAGTGCAGGAAAATTTGAAAGTGGCACAGGATCGACAAAAGAGCCAAGAAGATTTGAAAAGAACTCCCAAATATTTCCAGGTAGGTGAGCACATATTTATAAAGGTAAGACCAAAGAAAATCTCTCTAAGACTGGGGAGTTGTGCAAAACTAGCACCATGTTATTGTGGTCCGTTTGAAATTTTATCTAGAATTGGTCAAGTTGCATATCAGCTAGCCTTACCACCTAACTTGAAAGTGCATAATGTTTTTCATATCTCTGTTTTGAAAAAGTATGTTCATGATGCTACTCATGTGATTGATTGGAACGTTGTAAAGGTGGAACCAGAAGCAGAAATCCTAGTGGAACCGGACTGTATCCTCGGGAGGAGGGAAATTACTCTGCGAAACTGCACCATTGGACAGGTGAAGGTGCAATGGAAGCACCTTAATCCTGTAGAGGCTACCTGGGAACTGGAAAGTAAGATGCAGGAGGCATACCCGGATCTGTTCCAGGAGGTTGTATAGGATGAAGAATAAGTAACATCGAGGACGATGTTAGATTTTAAGGGGGTGTGTATGTCACATACCCCAATTTTGTAAAATAATGTTAATTGTTTTAATTATATTCCTGAGACATTATGTTAAATTTAATCCTAAGTAGGAACTGATGACTCAACAGAGTCAACAGAAGTGGAATGTAATTCAGAATATTTTATTATTAATAAATAAATTGTGGAGACAACAACATGGGAGAGCTGTTAAAAAGAGGTTACTGGTCAAACTGGTGGATGGAACTAGGTGGAGGGAAAAAGACAAGTGGCAGCATCCTCAAACACTTCCTAGGTTGTATGTGGCAACTTCCCTATAATTGGGGTCATGATCCCCCAATAAAGTGGGATCAGAGCAGGTGGCTCATTAAATGACAACTAACCCAAAAAGAGCTAGGAAATCTTTTAAAAGTACCCAATGAATAGAGCTGAGGTTGCTCAGATATTTTCCAAAGAGAGAAATCATTCAGGTGAATGATATTCATGAAATTCATTGGGGAAAAAGGGAAAAACTGTAAGGAATTTGTTCTGAGAGGAATGTTGCAGTAACTTGGTTTTATTACAGCTTGATAGCTGGGAGAACTTACTGATTAATTCTATATTAATACTGAGTTGGAAGACTGGTATTTGACTATTGCTGCACCTAGTTCCGTCCAGGGAGACCAGAGCAAGCTCGGGGGTCCTGAGGAGTCATTTTTTGAGCGCTCTCCAAGAGTTGGTAGGGAGGAATGGCCTCCCATTGCTGTTGTTGTCCAAGTTCAACAGGTTCTGTCACTTGACTATCTTTTTTTTAATAATTGTGAATGGTTGAATGTTATGCTGTAGTTATGATAAAAATATTTAGTTGGTTTAGTGATGTAAATGTTTTTAGTTTGTCAGTAATAGAATCTTTTGATGAAAAATAAGGACCCACTGTGTTTTTCCCCATCTGGGTTTTTACCAGACCGTACTCCAGCGCAGGGGTAAAATTATAATAAAGATGGTATGATGATAATGTGGAGTGGTAGAGTGGTTCTTTATCTATTTCAGAAAAGCTATTTCACTGATAGTTGTATGAGTTCATAGATAAAACTCTTTCCTTGTACAATATTTACTTTCAGTAGTTTTATTATTTGAAACAAATAGAAGAATATAATAATCACATGGGAGTAAGGTTAGACTAGTCTTATCTATTGTTTAAACCTTACATCTTCTTTCTTCTAGTTTAAAATAATTTAACTGGTTATGTCTAAGTAACAATATTGAACGTAGAAGTAATTAAATGTTGATTTAATTCTATAATCAAAGCAAACTGGTTTAGATTTTATGTATTAGTAGTAATGTAATCATTTTCATTATTTTCTTTCTTTTTATTAGACTAATCTCGAACATTATCTAGAACTGTTAACCTATCTTTTATAAATTATAAATGCATGCTACTATATACAATTATTTGAGATAGATCCTAAGTAGTGTTATTTGATTTTTAATTACTTATGCAAATATCCTAACCCAACAGACAAATTAAATATTAATAGAACTCTATAAAGTATTTGCATAAACAACACAGGAAGTAAACAGCCGAATACTATCTTTTCATGTGCTATAAAATAAACTAAGGATAAACTTATAGAGGTTCTAATACTCTTAATAAAGATAATATCATTTTTTTATAATAATAATATACTTTTTATTTTATACAATATAGAAATATTATTATTTTGAATTTAAGGCAATATCCTTATTGTTTTAATTACAATCCTGAACTAAATATATCTTCTGTTCTACAAGGTAACTTGACAGTACCTAAGAACATTGTTAAAATAAAATAAAACAAAACATAAAGATCCTATATAACTGAAGGGTATAAACCATATTTAATGCTTAACAATTTATACATAACAAGTAAGTCAATGTATAAACCAGGTACAGAAACCCTGATGGTAACTTATAAAAGAAAGTAGCTATAGTAAAAAATCAAGTGCATATTCAACAGTAAGTAAATAACAGAATGGCAGAATGCTCGACTATCGAGCTTAACAATTATTGTAATACTTAATTAATAACCCCACAGTTACGAAAGAGCTTTACAAATTAACAAATAATTTTAGAAGAAGAGGCTATATGTATTTCTCTTCCTATAAAATCAGGGTTTAACCCTATAAATCCAATTCATACAAGTAAATCAAAAACTGTGGAGCTAAAACAGTATTTTACTCAAAGCTGTAATATAAATTTAACATAAATAAGAATTTAAATTTCAGTACTGTAAGTAAACAAGAAATACAGAAAAGGAAAACAGTATTAATACTTATATAATAGACTCAGGGTGAAAACCCTATAAAATTTATAATTACAGCAAAGGTAGAATTCACGGGTGTAAACCCTTTTCCAACATAGGCTCACGGCCTCAAGTATTACATAGTAAAACTAACAGAGAATCGAATGGCTCTTCAAATCCCTCAGTCCCTGCAAGTATCTGAAGAGTATGGCATATTGCCTCAGTTTTATCCCTTTCTTACACAGCACGTAAAACACAAAAGAAACTAACTTTCATAATCACGGCCAAAGCCAGAGCACCCTCGCATAGTGCAGGGCATCTTCATCTAATCCAAAGTAATAAACAGTTCAATAAGACAAACTGAAGCCGTAAGGGTTTTAGGCCGCATTGTGCCAACCCTCAAAAGTTCCCAAGGAACCCCACAAAGAGAAAGAGCCATGGTGTAACCAGGCTTACTAGGACGGGTAACTGCTGCTCTTTCTTTATACCAGAAGTCATGCAGGAAGGAGAACCAGGATGTGTAACCACAAAGGAAATAGTATTTTTTTTTAGAATTTATAACCTGGATAATGAATTATGGTTGAAAACAAAACGGTAAAAGCAAAGAAAGAATTACAATATTCTTACTTGGATTTTTGATGGAGGTGCAACCACCAGCAACAGCATTAATACCATCAACACATTGTGATAACCCTGCTGCAGGAAGGGAAAGGAAGATTAACGCACAGCCCCCACTCAAATCGCAATACAATAGGACAAGCTTTCGAACCTCACTAGAGAGGAGTTATCTCAGACAAGGGTTCGGGTTCATTCTAGCATGACAAAGGAAAACCTGAGAGAAGAGCAGCCAACGGATGACCAACAACAATGTATGGATAGCACTACTAAAATGAGACAGAACAAGCCATAAACAGAGAAGGAGCTGGAAGATACCGTTGCAAAGGAGAGGTGCCGCAAGGGTGCACTAGCACCATCGCAGAGCGACAGGAGCCGAAGGAGAGGGAGGCAATGCGAGCTAGGGTTCATCAACAACTCTTATAAAAATGTAGTATATGGATATGGTAATGCCACGATAGCTCAGTAATTTTTTTGGAGCAGTGGGTTTTAAGTGTAAAGTTCTAGTGACGCTCCATGAAGGAATGATTTTCCCAATCAATTATGTTAACCGATGATTACACCTTAGTCCTCATGCAAAGTCCTTTACATTTCTACGCTGCATGCAAATAATGAAGTGTTCATTATTATCAACCTTAGTTGTGGCAATCATCGAAATCATGAGAAATATTACGATAACTCTTCAACACAAAGTATGGTTTTATGGAGCCCAATTATTATTTATTCCTTGGAAAAGTTATGTTTATAACCCTTTTTGGCTAGGTAAGTATATGCTTACTCTAGCTTAGGTAATTATATATATATATATATATATATATATATACTCTAGCTTAGAAACATAAAGAGGAGACTTTTCCTTCATAAAGTTTTTAACCTTAAATTAAAGATTTCATTATAATTTATTCATGATCAAGGGTGACTCTTAGGTCTCATTTTCTTACCTTATACTTCCCTTTTTCTCTATGAAGTGCTAAGTTAAATCCATTTTGACTTAACATAAAAGTATAATTTTTTGGAAGATCATAAAAGAGGATAGTAGAGTAAAAGCTGTGACTTTGGTCCGTTTGTTTTTAATGACCTTCATGGCTTACCTTTGGTTAAATAGGAACTCTTGCTATATTCATTTAAGTTTGATAAATACATGTAAAAGAAAATAGTAAATAATTATTTTGATGAGTGCCTTACCTGTAGTCTGTAGGAACAGGAAACCTTATGCATTAGCTCGAAAGCTAAGTAAGCCTAGTTATGCATGACTGTCTGACCTTGTGGTCGCAAAGAAAAATAAAATCAGTAACTAAAAAGAACTATTCTACTGCTAAACATAACCAACAGATAATTCAGATAATGGATGTGGTAATATAGAACTAATTAAATGATTAGTCAACTGCATTTATATTAATGATATGCAAATTTAAAAATTTAAAATTTTTTTAAAAAATTAGGGGTTTTGACAATCTTCATGAAGAGGGGACTTCAAATTGGAGTTCTTCAACGATCAACCTTGTCGGTTGATATCGATCTCCTTCGCATCGGTTACTTTCCAATTCTATAGTCCGACTCACATTTTATCTTCTAACCTCTTCCTTCTAGCAGAATGTTCCAGGGCCATTGGATTTATCTCTAGTCAGAACGAATGGTGGAATTCTAGGTCCACCTTCCATAATTTAATCTCCATGCACTTTAGTTCAGTGGGATTCCCACCAACAGTTGGATCATAATGTTCACCATATCTCAACCATAGATCTACCCACGTAGTTTAAGTTGACTTCATCCATTATAGAGTTTTATCTTACTTCTAACTCTCATTTGTGGAATATATCCTCGGTCGTAGATCTATCTGAGTTACAGAAATTTAAGTCATGTGCTTCATAATTGAATTTGTTAGAGGAATGACTAGTTTCATTCATACTCTCCCTCTATCAATTGGTCAGAGAATCAATCAATCGATCTCTTCCAAGCTTGTCTTTGTCCAATTATGAACTCCATTCTATATTTTGGAAAAGATATTTTCCCACGCATGAATACATTGCAGATCTCCTTATAGACCGTTATAGGTAGGGAGATTTGGAATGGTTTATTGACAGAGGGATCCATCTGTTGGGTGCAGGGTAAACATTTCTAACATAATTTAACCCTACTATATACTTTTTCAACCAATTTATGCCAATGATCATGTACACATACATCTGCATGTCTACCAAGGTTAATATCAACATCATATACATGAATCACAATCTAACATCACTAGCTTTCATGATTCACAAAGGTTCCAGTATTCCTATTTGTCCTATCCATGGAATCGATAAACTTATTACTTCACAAGTACAAATTTACTTATAGTGCATATACCTTTATAAGTATTTTTCTTCCAAGTGCCTTTCTGGTTTCTCTTGGATGTCCAAGCAAAACAAAGCAAGTGTTAAAAATACTCTCAATACTAAACCAATCTACCCAACAAAAAGATAATTAGTGGTTAAACATTCAAATTAGGCATTGTGCTATTGTATTTACTCTTTACATTCATCAAACAAGTTCAATTACCTTCTGTTTATCTCTAGTGGATGGTTGATCTAACTAGTTTTTTGTATGCTTTACCTTGGTGAGTTGGTAGAGCTCCCTCATCCTTGGGGTGTTGCAACTCATGTGGCTCCTCAATCACTTAATATTGCAACGGTGGGATTATAAATAATACCTTCCCATTCCCCATCATTCCCACGAGTTTCTTTTCAACAAGGTATTAGATATATATAAATGAAGTTCATTTTCAATAAAGTTACCAATGCCAAGCTTAATCAGTTACATGATTAGTACTTAGTTTTTAACATTGATATAAGAAATACCCCTAAGTTATTACTAATACCCCTTCAATACTAACACCAGATACCTTTCTAGTGGAGATCACGAGGGAAGCTATTTTCGTAGATCACCTAAAATACTTTTCTTTTACTGGAACATGTAAAGATAAGTTACATGCAACAATTTCCATCTAATTGAGAATCCACAAGGTGTTAGGATTATAATCCTCCCTTGTCCAATTTGGTCAATCATGTCTAAATTATGAGTCTTTTCAGTCTATATTTAGTCACTAGCATCTTTGGGTCTACATGTCCTAATTGGGCCACATGTACTAGTTACTAGAGTGTGGGGAAAAATATTTGAGGCTAACTACCACTGACTACACTTGCATGCATTAGTCTAGGAGCCTCGAAGACCGAACCCTATAATTTAGGATCCACTCGGAGTGCTAGAACCAACCTTCTTTAGTTAAGTTCTGTTAGTGACTAGTTAAGCCTAGTTAGGAGTTAGTTACATTCAGTTACATTCATTTAGAACCATTCATTGATTGATTACATGTGGGAAGGTGCAATTCCTCACCTACCACATTCAGTTAGGCTAGTTAACCGATTCTAACTGACTGGTGCACTGATTGAGGCAACTAGGGATAACTAGTTGAGCTTCGATAATGATTTAGACATGTCCAGTTATCCATGCAGTCAATCAATTCAAAATTATCTCTCATTCATTCGAATTGATCGGTTATTAATACTAGTGTATTACATTGTAATTAATTATCGAATTACTTTTTATTAATGAAAGAATTCACAATTGCAAGCAATTATTGCACTATTTCGTTCTTCAATTTTTGAGTAAAATTGTTTGATATATCTTGTGAATTGTGTGTTGGGCCATGTTGGGCCCATTAATGACCCCTTTTTGACCACCTTTATCTACCTCTTTTTTCCTTATCCTACTCTATTATGCATGGTAAACAGATGTTTTTCCTTCACATGGTCCCTCAAGTCATGCAGGTATGGTTAATAATTGTCTTATTTTATTAATGCTTAGGATTGTGGTAATCAATACTTTACATCTTAAATTATGCTAATATATGGTGGTTTTATAAAGATAATTTGACATGTAAAGAATACAAGTGAAGCAGGCCGAACATGCCAAAGGAGTGATGGACATTCATTGCTTAGTTGATCGCCATCCATTCCATCGTTCCTCAAAGAACGCGGTCCAAAGGTATTATTCCATGCGAGCTGTACAATGGTAGTTGCAATAGACTACGACAGATTTGGAGACAATAGCACACCGCCTCCTAGAAGTAGCTGCAATTCGCTGAATATCTTCTCAATTAACCATGATCATTATTGCTGGCTTGAATAACAGCTTCCCTATATTTTCTGCTCCCATCTTGCCATGACTGTAACAACTCATTGTAATTAGGCCAGCCTGAAGATCAAAGATCTTCATGGCTGCCTGATAATAGTAGGAAGATGTTATGATTGTAATTGTATAAATATTGGGAACTATCTTGAGGCGGGGGTTGGAGTTTTAACCAAATTATTGTATCAGCTATGAGGTTTCATGTTCATCTGCCACTTTTCAATACAAGGATTTTGATTCTTCATATCTCGGTGTTTTAACGTGTGTTGCTTCCAGCATCTCTGTGTGAAGGCTGGGCCCGCGTTCCCATAGGGATTGCTGAGTTAATTAGGTATTTCATTTATTTTGTTGTGTGATTTTGTGGTAACTCTCTTTGTTTACAGTCAGCTGCAACAGTTATCAATTGATGTGTGTCATTTGAATGATCAGTAATTACATGTTTTGCAAAACTGCAGTGGTGTGGTGTGTCAGTCGACTTTTAGGTTAACTATATTTTATGCAATTGTGCGATATATGTAACAGCCCTGTTCATCCCTAGTTCTTTCAATTGTTGTTTTCTTTAGATATTTGCAGTTTGTTCCTTCGCAATTATAATTGTAGAATGTAATTCCCATAATTTGAATTTCTAGAATAGCTGAATTTAATTTCTGTACTTCGAATTTCTAGAATAACTGAATTAGGATAGTTGAATGGATATTTAGATGGTTTGATAATTAGGGATTTTGCTTTTTGCAAAAGTAATCTAGATGTTGTTTCCTGAATCTTTTAATTCTAGATTAAGGATTCTAAGAAGGTACTTGTGAATGCATTCTTGAGAAAGTAAATTAGATTAAGTGAATTATGGGATGAGTGTGGCTGAACAGAAAAATAGGGTCATTTACTTACAACATCAGCTACTTAGTGTTCAAAGCATATATAGTGCATATTATCCTTGAAATAAGAGGCATCCCTGGGTTGATAATTTATGTTGAACACTCTGTATGTTGGTTTTAATTAACTTGCATATAGGGTGCCCAACATTTTGGCACTGTTGCTGGGGAAGGATAAGTATTATACACTATTGTAGTTGCATCTAGTAATTATTTTCATTCATTCCTCTTCAGTTCTTTTTGGTTTGCATGTTTTGGTTTTTATGAATACAAGAATGGTACAACGTGATCATCTTATAAATCCCAAAACCCCACATAATACTAACGTTTCAGGTGGTCGAGGCCGAGGGAAAAATCCAACATTGGGGAGAAGAAAATTAATTGACGATCTGGTTGATAGAGTTAATTCTTCTACTAGGGCTTGCTATCAAGAAACACCCATCAGAAGAAGAACTATCACCCCTAGAGTGCCAGCATCAGTCTCTATAGTGGAAAACACACGAGGAGCTGCAACACCCTTGGATACCCCTGTAGAGGAAGAGAAAGTTAGTACTGCAAGATCAGCTAATCGAGATTTAATATATCACATTAACGAAAAGGTTGTGATTGAAGAGGAGTGGAAATGGTTCCATCAAAAATTCAATGACCAGTGGAAGGACAAAGAGGATAAAACAAAATAAAATATGAGTAACAAACACGATCCCTAAGAGGAAGAAGCAATGGGAGAAAATCATCATCAAGAGGGTAATTCACTACCTAAAGGGATGTTGGCTACACTTCAGTTCCCAATTCAACAGCCAGAAGGGATAGTCCCTATGAAAAATATATCAACATTGGTGTTGCCTCTCTTTTATGGAAAAGCAGTAGAGGATCTGGACGAATTTATTTTCGAATTCGACATCCTCTGTTGCAGCTATGACTACACCACCAGTGCACAGAACTTGAAGCTCTTCCCTACCACTCTGAAGGACAATACATTACGTTGGTTTATGAGCCTGGGAGATAGAACAATTGCTAACTGGGATAGGATGAAATAGGTGTTCCTAGAGAAATATTAGGAGTATTGCAATACCAAGGATAAGAGAGAAGAATGGTACAGAAGGACGATGAAAGTCTAGAATATTTTGTTGAAAGGATTTTATATAATGTGTAGATAGCTAGACAAACTAATATGGGGTTAGATGTGCTCAAAATAATCCTACTTCGTGGGATTAGGGATGATTTCCTAGACATGTTAAACCTATTAGGAAAGGGGGATACCTCCAAGGAGTCCTTTGAGAAGATCGTGGAATTGTGCAAAATGTATTCCAGGGGGTCTTCCAGGAATAACAAATAGGACAAACAGGATAAGTTAGAGTGTGATGTCTTTGACATAATGCATAATTCATCTAATGGAGGAGTCACCCATGCAGAGATAGGCAATCTCCTTGAAAATTTCAAAATAGAGATGATGAGCTCCATATCCTCGGAGATGGATTTCCTAAGGGAAAAGCAGAAACAAGTAGTAGAGGATCTCACACTAGGTGTATATCACCCTAGATGTAGGAAGAACCACCCTTTGAAAAAGTGCCCACTCGACAAGGTAGAAGTGTGTCAGTTGTGCAAGCTGCACCATGATACAAAAGAATTCCCATGACTACCTCAAGCGAAGGATGTTCTACATGCATCAACTCCAGAGGTGGAACTAGCTTACTTTATTGCACAGAAAAAGCCCTGGCAGCCTCTAAATCAAGGTATGAATCCATACTTGTTTCCATTTTCAAATAACATGAATAATTGCAATAATATGTAGTGAATACACAATTCCCTTCATCTTATTCTAATTCTCAATTTTACCCCTCTCAACCTTCAATGCAAAATTTTAACTCCTAGAACCCTTGGGCATAGCCACCAAACCAACATAATTCTTGGTCTTCTGGATGGAGGAATTTCCATCCAGGGAACCAGTTTCCCCATCACCAACCCTCTCAACAGCTTCCACATCAAACATTTCCTCAACAACCATATCCTCCTCAATAATATCCCCAGCCTTACTAGCAGTCGGCTGCAACTCCAGAATAATGATATCCCCAATATGCCGATGAAACCTCAGCTGCCTGCTTAACCTAACCCTAACCCAAATAATAAAGCAGTCCATCAGTTTGAGACTGTCAACATTCCTGCTTACTGCATTACTCTTGTACCCTGCAATGATATCTGCTTACGATCAGGAAAGGTAGTGGAGCCTTTGATCATTGAGGATGTTCCATCCTCTGTGCATGAAGAAGGGATGAATCCACAGTATTTATCCAATACAATAACCCCTATTATTGAAGATGCTAAACATCCTACTAATATGCTGGCTGAAACACAGGACGACACATCTATCGACATACAAACTACCTAGTTGATTAGGGAACCACCATACCCTGAAAGATTAATGTTACCAAAGGTGGTGGGACAACCACAGTTTAACCTCTTAGGAGAGTTAAAAAATATTTATGTTAAAATTCCCATACTTTAGGCTCTTCAATACATACCTATCTATGCCATAACTGTTCGGGATCTATATACAACAAAACCAGGAAGGAAACCCAGGGATCCTCCCACTGTTCATGTCATAGGGAAATTATCTATGTTAATAATGGGAAAAACCCTCTTGGCCAAATATGATGACCTTGGGAATCCCACTGTCACTGTGCATATTGGGTGCACACAAATACCCAACGTTCTTGTAGACTTAGGAGCAACAATTAACATTATGGCTATTGAAATTGTAAGGAAACTTGGGATCACTAATCTCAGGTCAACTCCTACTGTTTAGAACTGGCAGATAGATCCATTATTAAACTTGAAGGAATCTTGGACGATCTCATTATCTCAGTTGATTCTTGGGATTATCCTACTAACTTCTTGGTTTTGCATCCTAAGTCGCAGCTAGATGGACACCCATTGATCCTAGGAAGGCCCTGGTTAGCTATAGTTGATGCTTGCATCAGCTGTCGATCTGGGTCTATGACCATATTAGATGGAACCGAGATAAATAACCTCACTCTCTATCCTCCAGCTCATTCAATCTTAGAAGATGAAACTCTATTATGGATGGAGTCAAAGGAAGAAGAGGGCGTTTAGCCATTATTAACGATATGGAAGGCCTTAACTTTTAAAGATGAAACTGAAGATGATGCCATTAATAATTTCATCAGTGAACCCACTTTTGTCAATAATAAAATTCATCAGATCCTAAATGCTACTATAGGAGAAGAGGAATAAGAAAATCTCACAGAAGAGGCATTAGTCAGTGACACTCACATAGTTCCAGTGTTGAAAAATTCAAAAAGTGTTCCTATCGAGGTAGAGTTTGGAAAAACGCTGAATATTAATCCCAGCCTTTCCTTGGATGGACAGAAGCGCCCGATCACTCTCTTAAAAAAACATAAGGGGGAATTTTCCTAGGAATACACAGACATTGGGGGAATCCCCTCTAATCTGTGCACCCATCACATTTATATCAAAAGTGACTCTCGGCCTATGTGCCAGTCTCAATGATGAATGAACCCCAATCTTAGGGATATAGTGAAGGAAGAAATTCAGAAACTCTTGGAAGTAGGATTTATATATCCCATTTTAGACAATGAGTGGCTGTCTCCACTTGTAATAATACCCAAGAAGAATGGTAAATGGAGTGTCTGTGTGGATTATAGAGAGCTGAACAAGGCAACACATAAAGATCACTTTCCCTTGCCTTTCATCGATCAAGTACTTGACACCTTATCCAGGAAAAAGTTATTCTCCTTCCTGTATTGGTTTAGCAAGTACAATCAAATCCAGATTTATTTTGAATACCAAGATAAAACTACCTTCACCTGTCCCTGGGAAAAAAATTCATACATAGTGCTTCCCTTTGGTTTGTGCAATGCACCAGCCACATTTCAAAGAGCTGTGATTGGTATTTTTTCATAATTAGTTAATGATAGTATGAAAATTTTGTAGAAATAATAGATCAATTCTATGAGAAATGATGCTAAGAATAAGCACATGAAATAGATCTTGCAACTAAGAATTCTCACAAGCATACACAGGAAAAATAGAGAGAAGAAAAGAGACTGAATCACATGAATGAAGAGATGAATATTGGTGTGTATCCTTATATTGAATAATTATGAATAATAGTGTACATAAATAGTACATCCCTCATAGGAAAATCGAATTGTATGGAAACAACTCATAAAGCTCAAAAAGGACGACTTACCAAAATATAGCAAACCCCCATAGGTGGCTAAAGCACTTCTCAAATATACCAAGGACCTCACGAGTTGGAAAAAGAATGAGTGAGTTGTCAAGGAGATGTAAAAAATATGCCAATCCTATAAAATGGAGAAAAAATAATGGAGGATGGGTTGGAAACAAAAGCTCCCAGTTTCCTAGTTGACTAGCTTTTATCATATCCATAGAAAAGCAGGAAAAGCAGAAAAAGCAGAATAAAGCAGAATCTGCTGTAAAGTCCTATATACTAATTCTAGATGGTCAAAAGGTGGTCAATATCAACCGATAATTGGAAATAAATCATTCCTAGGATATAGATGTCATGTATTGACTTTAAGGTGCAAGTGGATGCCAACTAATTAAGCTAGTGGGTGAATAATTAATCAAATAATGATTAATTATTTTATCATAAGTTGTGAGTGGGTTTAATATATTCCAACACCCCCCTATAAGTTTGAATTTATGATGGTATGACTAAAAAATATGGATGCATATATATGCATATACGGCCCAGCAACAAGGCTATGGTCACCCTTTAACAATTATTATGTCCAGAAAAGTGAGGAAAGAGGCAAAACCACATGCGGAAAATCCTCCCTCAAGATAGGAAAAGGCACACAATTTGAAATGTGTCTTCAACATATCTTCATCTTCACTTTAATGAGCTGACCGAACTGCTTCTGGATGAAGGACTTGTTGAATAAATCATGAACTCCATGATCATGCGCTGGAGTGTAGAACCTGCAAGGAGGAAGATGAGAGACTCCTTGTATCTCATCAACTGATGAAGTAGAAGCATTATCTGAATTTTTATATATGCTGTCAAAATCTGATCTGCAAACATAATCTGAAATGGAAAAGAGATCTGTGCATACTCCTTCCCAAAGAGTACAAAAAATAAGGCAATTTATTTCACACCCAATTCCCTTAATAGCTGCAAAATTGTGATGTGGATCACATGCCAATATTCCAATCTGATGTAGCACCTGTATAGATATAATATGAGGCTGATAAAACTCTAATATATCAGAAATATTATCATATGGAACAACAAGGACAAAGGCTTCAATGGATCCATGAGGATATAGGGCTAGACTAGGAAAATTATGAGCAACTCGGGAAAACTTATAGGTGTAAAAATATGAATGATGGATGGGCATAAGATCTGAAACATAAGTGTTTAGAACAGATCCAAACATGTTTAATATCAGTCCATATATGACTAAGGTCATGGATAACTAGCCACTAAAAGTTAGGAAAGACTTCAAATCATGTAAGATAAATATCACTGCATAAGAGACCAATGAGGAATCAACTAGTGAGCTTGGGATTTGTATAGTATTTGGATTATTCATAGGTATGGTAGATGGTATGGATGGTGGTATTATATTTTTATCAACCTGCAAATATGCTTCTAAATCAGAATCCAAAGGATCACATATAAGCATATCAATTGACTCATGGGAACACACTCATAATGAATCCTATTTATGAAAGGAGGAAAGAATGAGATGTTCACAATCTTCAAGAAGGCTCTGAGTATTGATGCAAAGAGAAAAGGAGGATATGCTGAAGCACATGAGATCAAGTAAGGTAAGTGGTATGACACAAATAAGGCTTGATGTGGCTAAGCAAACATCCTGTAAGTCACTGAGTTGCGCACCATCAATGAGAGAGGTATGCAAGAGGTGTAAAACATTTGGCACATAGATCTCAGAATCTAAGATAGGAGATTGAGAGAACAATGAATGGGTTATAGGATCATAATAAATATCTGCAGCAGCTCCATATGTTACTTATTTTTCATCAATAGTATCACAAGAAGAAAAATCACCTTCAAGAGACACAGAGAAAGATGGCTCTTTAATATTTGCTTCTTCATTGAAGGAGGAAGCATTCCAATAAAAGAGGGAAGCAACAACATGAACTGTATGAGAAACTTCTTCATCATGATCAATTTCATCAGAGAATGTAGAGGCCAAGAAATATTGAGAGAGAGAACAAGAGGAGATGCTAGGTTCGCTCCATGCTTCATCTTCATATTCCTACAAACCAAAAGCTTTGTCCAAAATTTTCCAAAGCTCAAATGGAAATTCAGCAGAATATATGAGATGATATATATTTGGAGACATTCCCAAACACATAATTCCATAATCTCTATCACAATTATTTAGCCAATCAATCTTCTCTTCATAAGACTCAAGTTCACTCAATGCACCAATGGAGACATCAAAGAGGCATTGCCTCTTCAAGTATGCACTCATATTTGGATTCCAATCAGCATATTTGAAAGGAGATAGTAGAGGAACTTTTGAATCCATATTTAAGTTGTTGATATGCTCCAACAGATACTCTCTGCAACCTACAAAACAAACTAGGAGAAAATCTTGTAAGGTAGACAAGCTCTTCTTCAGAGAGGGATAGGAGACTGGAAGCGCTCCTCAACTCTGTAGAACTTGATAAACCTTGTAGCTCTGATACCATGTAGAAATAATAGATCAATTCTATGATCAATGATGCTAAGAAGAAGAACAGGAAATAGATCTTGCTACTAAGAATTCTCACAAGCATACATAAGAAAATAGAGAGAAGAAAAGAGACTGAATCACATGAATGAAGAGATGAATATTGGTGTGTATCCTTCCATTGAATAATTATGAATAATAGTGTACATAAATAGTACATCCCTCATAGGAAAATAGAATTGTATGGAAACACCTCATAAAGCTCAAAAAGGCTGACTAACCAATATATAGCAAACCCCCATAGGTGGCTAAAGCAATTCCCAAATATACCAAGGACCTCACAAGTTGGAAAAAGCATGAGTGAGTTGTTAAGGAGATGGAAAAAAAATGCTAATCCTAGAAAATGGAGGAAAAATAATGGAGGATGGGTTGGAAACAAAAGCTCCTAGTTTCCTAGTTGACTAGCTTTTATCTTATCCATAGAAAAGCAGGAAAAACAGAAAAAGCAGAATAAAGCAGAATCTGTTGTAAATTCCTGTATACTAATTCTATATGGTAAAAAGGTGGTCAAGATAAACCCATAATTGGAAATAAATCATTCCTAGGATATAGATGGCATGTATTGACTTTAAGGTGCAAGTGGATGCCAACTAATTAAGCTAGTGGGTGAATAATTAATCAAATAATGATTAATTATTTTATCATAAGTTGTGAGTGGGTTTAATATATTCCAACAAATTTTTATGGATGATTTTACTCCCTATGGAAAATATTTTGAAGAAGCCTTGAAAAACATGGAAAAGGTTTTAACTCACTACGAACAGACCCAGCTATCTTTAAGCACTCAAAAGTGCCATATGATGATGAGTGAAGGAGTGGTGTTGGGGCATTTTATCTCTGCTGATGGAATCTAGGTGGAACCCTCTAAAATCAGGGTAATAAAAAATATGCCTACTCCTGTAACTCAAAAACAAGTGCGAAGTTTCTTAGGGCATGCTAAATACTACAAAAGATTTGTAGAAAACTTTTCCAAACTTGCCTCTCCTTTGTTTTCACTATTAATGAAGGATGTGCAATTTATTTGGAATGAGGCATTCCAAACAGCGTTTATTAAACTTAAGGAGAAGTTGTCCATATCTCCTATCTTAAGAGGGCCCAATTGGACCCTTCCTTTTCACATTTCTTCAGTTGCTTATGATATTGCCATTGGAGCAGTTTTAGGATAGTAGAATGGTCAAGCACCTTATGCAGTTTATTATATTAGTAAAAACCTTTCCCCTGCTGAACTTAATTATACTGTTATCGAGAAGGATTTTTTAGCCATTTTTTACTCCATTAACAAATTTTGACATTATATCATTGGATATTTGTGCACACTCACCACTCGGCCATCAAATATCTAATAAATAAACCTGTTACCAATGCTAGGGTAACTAGGTGGCTCTTATTATTATAGGAATTTCATATCACCATTATAGACAGACCTGGAAAATAAAATGTTGTCGCTGATTTCTTATCTCATTTTACTAATAGTGATGATAATTTACCTATTGAGGACTCTTTTCCAGATGAACACTTATTTGTAGTTTCAGTTCACTCCCCTTGGTATGCAGATGTCACTAATTACTTGGTTGCGGGAAAGCTTCCAACACATTTTTCCAAAAGAGAAAAGAGGAAAATTATTCAACAAAGTACTAGGTATTGTTGGATAGACAGTCATTTCTTCTACACAGGCCCTGATCTTGAGATCAGAAGATGTGTAAGAGAAGATGAAATATTCCATATTTTGAAGGCCTGCCATGATGAGCCTTATGGGGGAAACTTTACAGATAGGAGGACAGGACACAAAGCGTTGAGAATGGGATACTATTTGCTGACCCTTTTTAGGGATGCAAAAATATATGTCTAGTCTTGTGATAGTTGCCAGAGGATGAGCCAACCCAATATATTAGATCAAATGCCTCTTCAACCACAATTGGTGGTTGAACCCTTTAACAAATGGGCCTTAGATTTTGTTGGTCCTACCAGTCCTCATTCCAAGAAGAAAGCCTACATCTTGGTATGTATCAACTATATGATGAAATGGGTGGAAACCGTGGCTTTGGTGAAACCCAATGACTAGGCTATGATCGATTTCCCGTATGGTGAAATCTTTACCTATTTCGGAGTACCCAAGGAAGTGGTTATCGATGGAGGACCTTAGTTTGTGTCACATCAATTTGAAGCTCTGCTAGGAAAGTACCATATTCAGCACCAAATAGCTTCACCATACCATCCCCAAGCCAATGTCCAGGTAGAAAGCACCAATAAATTTATTGAATCCATCCTTACCAAAATGGTCAAGAGCCATAGTCAAGATTGGGCTGATAGACTTCTGGAAGCATTGTGGGCATATCGTACTACTTGGCACAATACTATAGGTTTATCTCCTTATGAATTGGTGTATTGGAAATATGTTGTCTTCCTGATTGAATTTGAAATTAAAACTTTGAAGAAAGCTACGAAGGTAAGCTTAGATGTGACCAAAGCCTAGAAGAGAAGTTTGAATCAATTGAATGAACTTGATGAGAACCGTTTAGCTGCTGTGGATCAGATAGTATTAATCCAACAACAGAGATCCAATTGGCATGACCGATTCATCAAAAAGAAAGTCTTCTACGAAGGAGACTCGGAACTATTACATGATTCAAGATTCAAAAGGGAATTCAAGGGTAAATTACGCACAAGATGGTTGGGCCCATACCTGGTAGACAGAATATTTGATAATGGTATAGTCCGCTTGGTAACCATCGATAAGAATCATGTACCATTATTTTCTAATGGTCACAGGATGTGAATGTACCATAAACCCATTTCAAAAGACGCATTTACTTCATAGATTGCAGCAGATCCAGAATACCGGTTAGAACAAGGGAAGGAATATTTCTCTGCCCCTATTAATCCTTAGATAATCGCTGCAAAATATCACGTAAATTTTCTGTACATAAATAAATCGATTTTTTTTTAGTTTTATTTTTTTCCCTTTTGCACTTCATCTATTTTTTTTAGAATAAAATGTGCAGGGAAGCGCTTATTGACCACGGTCATCCTTCTATAACTTCCTGCATCAGAAGAAAATTCCTTGAACAAATGTGTTGTAGCCGTAACACATCCCTTCATCCCATTCCACATAGCTGCAACACTGTAAATTATTTCCCTTTACTTCGTTCCGCGCAGCTGCAACACCGTAAATTCCCACCCTTTACTCTATTTTGTGCAACTGCAACACTTTAAATTATCACCCTTTACTCTATTCCACGTAACTGCAACACTGTAAATTCACGCCCTTTACTCCGTCCCGAGCAGCTGCAACACCGTAAATTCCCACCCTTTACCCCGTTTTCGCGCAGCTACTACACCATAAATTCCTTCCCTTTACCCCGTTCCGTGCAGCTGCAACACTGTAAATTCCTACCCTTTACCCTATTTTGCACAGCTGCAACACCATAAATTCCTGCCCTTTACCCCATTTTCCTGTAGCTACAACACCATTTCACTTTGGTCCATGTTCACCTTTTCTGGCAGCTACGACTCCACCAAAACTGGCTAATTTTGCTATAAATTCCAGTCGCGACTCTACTAAACTACTTGATTTTTCTATGGTCTGCGGCTGCGACTCCTCCACTCTTGGAAAAATTCTTATCAAGCTTGGTTAGTGACTCCTCCAGATCAGGATCCAATTTCTGATGCCAGCAATCCCGATTTATTTTTCAGTATTCATCATGATTCCAACAAAATTAACATGATGGTTTTGGTTCGCTGGCATAAAAGGTCATTCCATCATACTTGCAACAATGATTAAATTTAAATGGCTGCACTTCACACGGGCTACTATTTTCCAAAGTTCACCCTTCATCGCATATTTTTGAAGCTATGGTTCTGATTATTTACTTGATTAAGTGTTAATTAGATCTGACACCATTAATCATACCTTCCTCTCCATTTCCATTATTACACCTGCATATAGTTAATTGTTCACTTGTACAACTTAATGGCTATTTATGATACCTAATAACTGCCACCTTTCCTAATTTAGAAAACAATTTTTCAAACATTTCTATGCTCTGAAACTTTCCAAATTTACCCAACTCCACTCTCAGTTGTTCATGCATACTCTATGCTCTAACCTCCATTGTCGACAACTGTAATCTGTCATATTGAGACACACTTTTGAAGTAAAACAAAAATGGGTATCCCAACTCAGCATGAACCTCCCAATATGTGAGAACTGAGAATAAATGGCAAAGGTTTTGCTATTTTTGAAGATGCGGGCTGGACTGATTTCTTCCAACGCCTGAATGGGTTTCATCACGAGACATCTCTACAATTCTCCTTAAATATTATAGAAACCCACTCATAGGTGCAGGGGTTACGTATTGAAGTCTCTGAAGTGATAGTGGCCGAGGTCATTGGCCTTCCTCAAGTGCGAAGAGCCTGGTTTGGTCGAAGAACCCCAAATGCTTCTGCAGTATAGGATTTTCTGAGAGACGAGGAGAACATTCGGCACTCACGGAGAGGGATAGAATTATAGTCATTGCCTCATCCATGGGATCAAGTAGCAATTTTCCTCAAAAGGTATATCACCTGTGAAGGTAGGTATAAAATAGTTTATTACTCTGAATTTCCTTTATTATCTCATCTCCATCATAGGTCCTTACTAAACATTCCATTTTACCTATTAAATGATTTACACCATATGGCAGGGTTTGTTAGAATAGCCAAGCATCCAAACTCCTCCCTTACCCACCATGGCCTAATTAAATTAATAATTTTACAAGACTTGGCTCAACGGAACTAAACCTGGGAGCAATTTACAGGTCAAATTTACGAACCCACCCTTTTTCCCAGTGTTCCAATAGAAGAGGAGGTAGAAGTACCTGTACTCCTGGGCCGTGTTGAAAACCAAGAAGATCCTGCCAATCAACAGTTGGGGGGAAATTAAGAGAAACATGAGGTTTGGATTCCCTCCAATTTAGTTGGGGGGGGGGGGGGGGGGGGGGTGGAGGGGAATGAGATTGTATTGCAAGATCAGTCAGAAGACCAAGTAGCACAATTGGAGGAAAATGGACAAGAAAACTCTGTAGAGAGATAAAATAATATGGCAACTCCGATAGTAGAGGCTGAAACTAGAGCAGCATTAGATGCTGCGACAGCTTAAGCCAAGGATGTTAGAGCTATGATAATAGAATAAAACATGAAGGTCTTGACCATTGAATATTCCGCTGAGTAGGGAGGGACTCTGATCGAGGAAGAACAAGAAAATGTTGAAATAGAGGATATCCCTTCCACATCAGCTGCAAATCTGGAAATATTAGCACCATGGAGAAAAAGGAGGAGATCAAAAGATGAAATACGAGAATCACCACCAATAAGATGAAAAAGATCCAGGTCAGTTATAGCAGCAGAAGCAGCAAGGGAAATATGGGAAACCATAGAAGCACATATCGAATTTCCCACTCTGAGACCCAAAGCAAATGATGCCCCATAAAAACCATCTGGAGATGAACCTCAAATTGAGGGACTCCTATATGAAAATGGGTTATTAGAGGAGGAAGTACAATCACTACGAAAAGAACTAGAAAATTGGAAGGAAGCATGCAGGAAACAGATGGAAAGGAAGCTACACACACTGGTTGAAGTTCTAGACCAAGTAGAAGGATCATCTCCTGGTGAGGCTGGTGATGAGAAAGAAATAGTGGTTTGTCATGTGTGTGGAGAAATATTGAACGAGTCAGGTTATAGATTCATAGTTCATGCCTTTGTGACACAACAACCCGTATCTACAGATATGGAAGAATAAGGGCAACCTGACTGGAAGGATGGTGAAGCTCCCCAAGAGAAACTCCAAATAAGGGAAGTAGCAAAGAAACAGGGTGCTGATACACAAGAACCAGAATCTTTGAATATTTATGTTGAAGTTTCCACCCAAGTTGGGATAGATGAACCAGAGGTCAAGGTTATTCCTGATTTTGTTGAAGAAGTCTGCGTTGTGACTCTTGAACCTTCTCAAGACACAGAAATAATAGAGATGGAACTCCAGTAGAAAAATGATGAAGAGGTCAAATAGGAAGCTAATACACAAGAACCAGCATCCTTGAATATTCTTTTTGAAGTTTCCACCCAAACGAGGGAAGAAGAAGAACCAGGGATTGAAAATATCCTCGAATTTAATGAAGAAGTTTGCACTATGACTCCTGGGCTGTCTTAGGACACAAAGATAATAGAAATGGAATCCCAACAGTAGGAAAATGATGAATTTAACCAGGATGTTGCTACACAAGAACCAACATTCCTGGAAATTTATGTGGGGACTCTCAAGCTGCAACAAGAATTCAAACCCGGGATGGTCATCATTCCTGATTTGGATTTAGGAGAGGATGAACAAATGCAATCAAAATCCTCGAGGAACAGCTCCATATTGCAGAAGACATAAAAGAAAATCTACAATCCCATCAGCATGAAGAAAGAGAAGGGTAGGGCTCTGTTACGCAAGAACCAATGGCCTTACATCCCACTGTCAAAGCTGTAGCTGATAATCAGGTAGATAAGGAGATTAAAATTCAGGAGGAGGTTGTCCCATAAGAACCAACATCCTCCCAAGCAGCTACTGAAGTTGCTATAGGAGAAATCAAAAAAGAGAATGTTGTTGCACAAGAACCAACATCTCCAAAAGTTGTTTCAGAACCACCTATGGTTGAAGTTGTTGCAGAAGAAATTCCAGGAAGGGACGTTGTTACACAAGAACCAGCACCCCCAGAAGTGATCTCAGAAGTATAGGATGTTCAATTTGGCACATTAGGTGATAAGGTATGGACTCAATTTCCTCAAAATTTTATCAATTTGGATTGTGATAATGAAAGACATCCTGAAGAAGAAGAAAAACTGAAGCTTACAAAAGAACTCCCGATCTTGAGAATAGAAGTGAGGAAGTGGAGGAGCCAGGTGGAGAGATATCAAGAAGGGATGGTTTCCCTCACTGAACATAGAAATACCACCAAGGGATTAAAGGAAAAATGGGAAAAAGAACTCATGACCCAGAAAATCAGTGGGGAGGAGTTACAAAAGGAGCTAAAGGAGCTGAAAAGGTTTAAATCTATGCAGGTGGAAAACATCAGTTGTATACTCTTTCTCAAGAATTGTTGGGTACTATAGTACCATCTTCCTCTTACGCTGTATTTTTATTTGAGCAGTTCATTTGGTTTAAATTAAGGGCTGTAAAAGAAGGGAGGTCATATGAAATAGAAACCTCAGCTAAGTTCTTGGAAACATTTTTGGGAAGTGATTTTGATGTTTTTCCTTCATGTGCTCCCTCAAGTCATGCAGGTATGGTTAATCATTGTCTTATTTTATTAATGCTTAGGATTGTGGTAATCAGGGTTTTACATCTTAAATTATGCTAATATATGGTGGTTTTATAAAGATAATTCGAGATGTAAAGAATATAGGTGAAGCGAGCCGAAGATGCCAAAGGAGGGTTGTACATTCATCGCTTAGCTTATTTCCATCCATTCCATCGTTGCTCAAAGAACACGGTCCAAAGGTATTATTCCATGTGAGCTATACAAGAGTAGCTATAATAGACTATGACAGATTTGGAGACAATAGTGCACCGCTACCTAGAAGTAGCTGCAGTCCACGAAATATCTTCTCAATTAACCATGATCATTATTTCTAGCTCGAATAACAACTTCCCTATATTTTCTGCTCTCATCTTGCCATGACTGTAACAGCTCATTGTAACTAGGGCGGCCTAAATATTAGAGATATTCATGGTTATCTGATAATAGTAGGAATATTTTATGATTGTAATTGTATAAATACTAGGAACTATCCTGAGCCGGGGGTTGGACTTTTAACAAAATTATTGTATTAGCTGTGAGGTTTCATGTTCGTCTATCACTTTTTAATACAAGGAGTTTGATTCTTTAGATCTTGGCGTTTTAACGTGTGTTTCTTCCAGCATCTTGTGTGAAGGATGGGACCACCTTCCCATAGGGATTGCTAATTTAATTAGGTCTTTTATTTATCATGTTGTACAATTTTGTGATAACTCTCTTTGTTTATAGTCAGTTGCAACAGTTATCGATTATTTTCTATCATTTGAATGATCAGAAATTACATCTTTTGCAAAACTGCAGTGGTGTGGTGTGTCAGTCCACTGTTAGGTTAACTATCTTTTAGGCAACTGTGTGACAGCTGTAACAACCCTGTTCATCCCTAGTTCTTTCAATTGCTATTTTCTTTAGATCTTTGTCATATGTTCCTTCGTAATTATAATTGCAGAATTCAATTCGTGTACTTTGAATTTCCAGAAGAGCTAAATTTAATGTTTTTACCTCGAATTTCAAGAATAACTGAATTAGGATAGTTGAACGGATCTTTAGATGGTTTGGTAATTAGGGATTTTACTTTCTACAAAAGTAATCTAGATGTTGTTTCCTGAATCTTTTAATTCTAGATTAAGGATTGTGAGAAGGTACTTGTGATTGCATTCTTGAGAAAGTAAATTAGATTAAGTGGATTATGGGATGAGTGTGGCTGAATAGAAAAATAGGGTAATTTACTTACAGCATCATCTACTTAGTGTTTAAAGCA
This sequence comes from Pseudotsuga menziesii, assembly GCA_001517045.1. Classification (NCBI taxonomy): domain Eukaryota; kingdom Viridiplantae; phylum Streptophyta; class Pinopsida; order Pinales; family Pinaceae; genus Pseudotsuga; species Pseudotsuga menziesii. Next base: position 102,855 of record LPNX010861971.1, read on the forward strand.
CATATAGTGTGCATATTATCCTGGAAATAAGAGACTCCGCTAAGTTGATAATTTATATTGAACACTCTGAAAGTTCAAATATGTGCTATATCTTCCCTCCTTGGCTGCAAATATGTTATCTGTATACCATATGAATCACACTGGCCCTCCAAAGAGAGTAAAATTTGGTCCTAACTCAGTGGAGATCATAGATATCTCTACAGGGAAAATCATAGAGAAGGGTATTGCAAATCATGCCTCCAAGGAATATGAATTCTCACATTTCCTGCCATCTTCAGATCTAGTGCACTCTTAGCTACCACTTAAAAGGGAGGGTAAAAACATTCTATCTACTCCTTTTGTTGTTTCCACTAGTATTTGAGAATCAGAAGCAGAACCAACTGTATCAGTCTATGAGATTGAGATTCAGGGTGATTCAGACCCAGATCTAGTTTGTACTCCCAAGCGGGCAGCTAGGAGGATGACTAAAAATCCATCTGACACACAGAACTTTCAGAAAGATAACCTTGCGCTATGTTATGCAGAGAGATGCAACAAACACCCTGTGAGATACTTCATGGAAAGGCCTGATCAGCTACACTGCTCTCAGAAGAACAATGTGGATCTTGCACCTCGTCATCCAAAAAGAGGAAAAGGTTACATTCCTCCTTCCTTCCATCATCATTTTGGGAGAATATGGAGAAGTCTACATGCTACGCCCCAGGATACTCATGCATAGAAAATCATGCATGATGCTTTGCTACACCACAGAGATGAAGGTTGAAAAAACATATTTTCAAGTTTTTCAAACTTGAATCCTAATTCTACCTACTTAGTTAGAGGGGGGCATTTTTTCCCATGTGGGTTTTCCCCGGTAACTTGTATTAAGAAGTTACTTTGATTTATCTCTAATGGGTGACCTATGGTCTTAGTTACCAGGGACAACAAATTCTCCAAGTTAGCATTCATGGGGTGTGTTGGGATTATAATCATCCCTTGTCCATTTTGGTAAATCATGTCTAAATTAGGAGACTTTTCATTCTATATTCAGTCACTAGCATCATTGGGTCAACATGACATGCTTGGGCCACATGTATCGATTACTAGAGTGTGGGCAACACTAGTTGGGGCTAACTTCCATTGACTTCCCCTGCATGCATTGATTTCAAAGCTTCCTAGAACAATCCCTACAATTTAGGAGTGACTAGGAATGCTGGAACCAACCTCCTTTAGTTGAGTTCAGTTAGTGACTAGTTAAGCCTAGTTAGGAGTCAGTTACATTCAGTTATATCCAGTTACATTCAGTTAGCACCAGTCATCGATTGATTGGAAGTGGGAAGACACAATTCCTCACTTGATAGATTCACTTAGGCTAGTTAACTGATTCTAACTAACTGGTGCACTGATTGAGGCAACTCGGGCTAACTAGTTGAGCTCCGATAACGATTTAGACATGTCCAAATGTCCAATTATCCATGTACTTAGGTAGAGTCAATCAATTTGAATTCCTCTCTCATGCATTCGAATTGATTGGTTATTAATACCAGTGTATTACATTGTAATTAATTGTCCAAATACTTTTGATAAATGAAAGCATTTACAGTTGCAAGCCATTTTTACACTATTTCATTCTTCAATTTCTGAGTAAAATTGTTTGATCTATATTGTGAGTTGTGTGTTGGTCCGTAGATCTATGTGCTCAATTTTATACAAGGGCCATACATCATATCACTTTTCATCTTATTTTAGAGCTTATTTCTTCTTAGAACTCATCAAGAAGCCATTAATCATCAACTAAAATTATTCATACAATGATTTTGATGCATACTTTCTCATTAATCCATAATACCTTAATTCGTTTCAGTCCTATAACAATCATGTAATGTCCACCGGAGACAACCCTTCATGAATCACTTAACATACGAGCATCCCCATTAGTACATTCACTAGAATGTATTGACCAGAACCCATCAATTTGAATACGCAACCACAATACATTAACCAGGATTTATCAAGCCAAAGATGATTGCCAATTACTGTGCTTCAACAGAAATAGATGTCCCCAAGAGGAGATAGGGTTAATCCTATGGCTCTATCTTTTGTAGAGAAACTTGTATGTATACTAAACAATGCAAGCAAAAATTTTAATGGTTAGAAAAAAATTTCTCTGATTCAGCGGAACTCGATGTTACCAAAAGGTGACAAGGTTGAGACCTGTGGCTCTGATACCATATGTAACATACCTCAAATTCCAAAAATGAAAGAAAATATCTATAACCGTATATCTTCGGACATATTAATAAAATACCTAACTGTTATGAGGCATTACAAACAAATAGAGAGTTTAAAGCATAACCCTGGCCATATGAAATGATCATCATCTCCTTAAAATCTTAGAAACCCTTTTTCCAAAAAGAATAGATTTTCAAACAAAAACTGAAAAATATAAGTTAATATTCTTCCCCAAGAACCATTCCATAGTTTTGATTCCGCATTCCGCATTCTTCATTCCAAAATTTAGAATGCGACATCCAAAATTCTGTTAAATAAATCATTTACCTTATGCATCGTTGATTCCTTGCAAAATCAACCATGATCGTCAATCTTGACTTGATGAGGATTGTGAGTTGCTGAAAATCTAGATTCTGTTAAATTAATCCTTGACTTTCTATATTCCGCAAATGTGCATTGTGGGTTGCAAGTTGAGGAAAATCCAAATTCTGTTAACTTAATATTTTACTTCCCACCTTTTGCATTTCGGAAATGCGGATTATGGGTTGTGGGTCACGGAAACTCTAAAATATGTGAATTTAATGTTTCACATCCTACCTTCTGCATTCCGCATTCCGCAAAGGTGGGTTGCAAGTTACAATTTGCGAAAACTCCAAAATACATGAACTTATTCTTTCACTTTCTTCCTTCCTCATTCCACACTCTACAAAGGAGGATTGTGGGTCGCGTGTTGCGAAAACTCCAAAATCCATTCACTTAATATTTTATACTTTCAGCACTGTTGATTTCTTGCAGCTTAAGTCCCCATCATTGATCTAATTCTTTGTGGATTCCATAGGGGAATATTTGTGACCAATATCAACCATTGATATTATTTATGGATACAATCTCGAACGTCTATATACTTCTTTGCAGATTCCACAATGAAAACTTCGCAACTATTATCAGCCGTTTGTCTTCCTTGCGGATGCAATCTCAACTATTGATCTACTTCTTTGCAGATCGATGTTTAACCTTTCGGATTGAGGAAAGTGGGTTTCCTTACAATTTTCGGAACTAAACCTCTGCAATCCGTCTTTCGCAACTTCTATGAACCGTTGATCTCATTGCATATTTGATCTAGACCGTTGATCTTCTAAATTTGTGGATCAACATTTAAATTTACAGATTCACAAGTTTCTAGTTTGATTTGGGGTTTCGAATGACTGTAAGCTAAACCAAACTCGAGATTAATTTGATGCTTAACCCTTCTTTGATTCTGTCTTCTTTGTTTATAATTTTAATACTCAAGCCCTAACTATGCTAAGTTGATTAGGGATCCAGACAACCAATTTTTAAGGTTTCCTCTATGTAAAAAAATAATAATTCTCATTTTTGGCATAGGCATAGTAGATATATAGGCTATAACAACATTACAAATTCAGTCGACCTTCAATAAGCAAAATTAGGTTGAGCAGAAATGATACAAATAGATAATGCCCAGTTAAATGTAGGAATACATACTACATTTTAAAAAGAAACACAGGATTCAATCCATTATATACAGAATCTTGAGTTCTAAATTATTCAAGTATCGGATTTGAAACTATATCCACAACAACTAGTTCTACCAACTTATTCGAAGAACAAGTTATTAATCACTACAATAATATCATTGTACGGATCTAATATACATCAAAGAAAGAGGGATATTTGTTCTATAGAAATGCATAACACTACTGCTTGGAGATGTAACTGTACATAAACATTTCGCCCCCAAAAAATAGTCAATTAACAATTTCGCCCTTAAAAATTGCCCTCCGAGACATCATGTATGGAGTAACCCTGATATCAATATTCAAAGAGTCACCAAAAGACTCCCATTGGAAAGTAGGTAAAACGATTATAAGGTATATAAGTGACACAAAGGATTTTGGTATAATGAAGTTCAACCTCATAAAGTTTTAATCTCATTCGATACACTGACAGTGATAATGGAGGTAGCACAGATAACAAGAAGAGAACATCTGGGTATACATTTAATTTTGGTACAAGTGTTGTGTCATGGGATTCAAAGAAACACCCCATTATAACTCTATCTTCAACAGAATCAGATTATGCTGCAGCTACAGGCGTTGAATGTCAAGCCATATCGATGCAGACAATTTTAAAATACTTGTTGCAAGACCAGCAAGAACCAACAACCATTTTCTGTCACAACAATTTAGCCATTACACTCTCTAAGAACCATTTGTTTCATAAGAGAACCAAGCACATCGACACAAGATTTCATTTCATAAGAGAATTGGTGAAAAACAAAGATACTTGTTTAGTTTTTGGAGGTCTGAAGATCAACTTGCAGACATCTTTACAAAACCATTGAAAAAAGGTACATTCCAGTATTTGTAAGTTTATCTTGGAATGACAAGTTCTGGAGAGTGAAGTCTATCATGAACATAGCAAGTTTAAGCTCTAAAACATTTTGTAATATTTTGTTTCAAGATCCTCACCTACTCATAATTAAGGGAGGGTGTTGCAAAAATATTAATTACTTATTGATTCTCTTATATTGTTAGCTCACTCTATCGAAGTTTGTAGCTGGTCATTATCTATCAATCTCTCTCACATGTTGAAGAGTTCACTTCTCTCTTATGTAAATAAGTGGAATTAAATTTATGAAGATATGTTTCTAGGTGGATCGCTATTACAGGTTTTAATGATTAAGTCAGTAGCTTCACAGAGAGACTATTTTAGTTAGTCTATATAAAGAAGAAGATGTTTGTAAATTAGTAATAGATAGTGAAAAAGAGAATTAAATAATGGATAAGAAGAAAAAACTTTGTGGAGAGCTCAAGAGATCAAGTTCTGTGTTTTTGGAAAGTGATGAGAGCCGAAGCTCTCTAAAAGGTGAAAAATCCTTCGAAATTTCTAAGATTGTATTTTATGAAATAGTTCTTTTTATGTCTTGACAAGATATATAAATCCATTGTTTATGGTTGAATGCATGTTTTATTTAGCCACACATCTTCTCCAGAATTACTTGCATAAAGTTTTTTACATTTTGTTGTTTAGTGAAAGACACAAAGAATCCATATATATTTCAGTGTGTAAAAGTTTGAGTTTTTATCCGTAGAGTGGTGGACACAAGTATTTGGTTATACAATTTTGTAAGTATGTCTAATTATTGTTGTATCAATTTTTACTCCATGTTAGCAGTTGGTGAAAAGTATTTTTCATTTTATAAATCTTTAGTCTAAGAAATATCCTTTGTAAAGTGGTTAAGTCGAGTAAGTTGGTCGCAATAAATAAACCCCTTTCAAAGTAAGGTAAGTGGGTCGATGTAAAAGTGGTCGAAGTGGAGTAAGTGTTTTTGAGGTAAAAAGGTGTCGAGTCTAAAGTCCCACCAAAAGTTGTCTATTGAAAAACATGCCAGCCAAAGTAAAAACTTCTTGAAGTATTTTGGTAAATTTAACTTGTTGAAAAATGACTTTTCTAGTTGGAGTTCGACTTAGACTTGTGCAGTAGGGGTTAGACAAGATTTTCTTGACAAGTAAAAAGAGGTCGAGACTCTTTAGCAATTTTTTATTTTATTTTATGACTAGGGGTAACTCAAGTTAACCGTGAGTGTTAGGAGCTCTCAAGAATGGTAAAGAAGGTAAGTAGATACAGACAATTAGGAAGTTTTCTATTTTTAAATGTCATTGATAAATATAGGTTTTTTTAACTAGCACATCTTAGGTATGTAGATAAAGACAATTATGAACTTTCTCGTTATGATGTTTAATTTACTACCACGGCCACAAGCAATAAGTGATAGGCTAATATATATAATTTTATATCGATTATTCATCCAAGATGGCTATAATTAACATAAAAAAAAAACAAATACTATTTAATAAACAAAAAAAATTACAAAACCAGATATGAAAAAACAAAAACAAATATTATAAGTTTCTTATGAAATTATCTATGAGTTTTTGTTTTTTTGTTTATTAAATAGTATTTGTTTTATGCTTATATTAAGTCCAACCATATGGTATTAATAATGGATATAAAATTATTTATTTTAGTTTTTTTTTATCTTTACAAAACTAAGTGGTTAATTGTGCCTATTAAGGAGTGATGGTCAATAAAGTAAGTAGATACACACAAATAGGAAGTTTTCCATTTTTAAATGTCCTTGATAAATAGAGGTTTTTTTTACTAGCACAGCCAAAGTAAAGGTAAGTAGATATAGAGAATTAGTAAGCTTTCCATTTTTATATGTTATTGATAAATAGGGGTTTATTTGACTAGCACAGTTACAAGTAATAAGTGATTTGTGGATGTGGATAAACACAAAGAACCACTTAGTTTTGTGAAAATAAATTGTCTTTAAACAAAGGCTAAATTATATAATTTTATATCAATTATTCATACTTGTTAAAGATAATATAAACAGAAAAAACTAATACTATTTAATAAACATTTATAAACTATTTAATATATATTTATAAATTTAAATACATTTATATAAATTTATTGATGTTAACACATTATAAATCCATATTAGATTATACTATACTGGATAATAGAAATCAACCAAGAATGGCATTAGAATAATGGAACTGGTTCCACATCAAATTATTTTATGGATTCTTTAGTGAAAGACACAAAGAATCCATAAATATTTCACCGTGAAAAAGTTTGAGTTTTTATCTGTAGAGTGGTGGACACAAGTCTTACTTAATATTTGGTTATACGATTTTGTAAGTCTGTTGAATTATTGTTGTATCCAGTTTTACTCCATGTTACTGGTTGGTGAAAAATATTTTTCATTTTATAAATCTTTAATCTAAGAAATTTCCTTTGTAAAAGTTAGACAAAAAGTGGTTAAGTCTAGTAAGTTGGTGGGAATAAAAAAATTGTCCCAAGTAAACCCCTTTCGAAGTATTTGAAGTAAGGTAAGTGAGTCCACTTAAAAGTGGTCAAAGTAGAGTAAGTGTTTTTTGAGGTAAAAAGGTGTGAGGTCGAAAGCCCAACCAAAAGTAGTCTATTGAAAAACATGTCAGTCATAGTAAAAACTTCTCGAAGTATGTTGGTAAGTTTTACTTGTCCAAAAATGACTTTTCTAGTTGGAGTTCGACTTAGACTTGTGTGGTAGGGGTTAGACAAGATTTACGTGACAAGTGAAAAGAGGCAAAGACTGTGACAATTTTTTATTTTATTTTATGACTAGGGGTAAATCAAGTTAACGGTGAGTGTTAGGAGTAGATATAGATAATGAGGAAGTTTTCCATTTTTAAATGCCATTCATAAATATAGGTTTTTTTAACTAGCACATCCTAGGTATGTAGATAGAGATAATTATGAACTTTCTCATTATGATGTTTAATTTACTACCACAGCCATACAATTAAACAAATAGTATTTAATAAACAAAAATATATATAAAAACAGATATGAAAAAAAAATATATATATATATTATAAGTTTCTTATGGAATTATCTATCTGTTAAACTATTTAATATATATTTATATAAATTTATTGATGTTAACCCATTATAAATTCATATTGCATTAGACCAGATATTATAAATCAACCAACAATGGCATTAGACTAATCTTACATCAAATTATCAAATTAATAAATAAATAAATAATGGAATTTGTTGGATATCAAATTACAAATTAAAAAATGACATTTATTAAGAGTGTCATCTGTTACACAAAACAGTAACAATTTGTTTTTGGTTTTTCATATCAGTTTATGTTTTTTGTTTATTAAATAGTATTTGTTTTATGGTTATATTAAGTTTAACCATATGGTATTAGTAATGGATATAAAATTATTTATTTTAGTTTTTGTTTATCTTTACAAAACTAAGTGGTTAATTGTGCTTATTAGCATTGATCCATCTCTTTACTTGTAGGAGTGATGGTCAAGAAGGTAAGTAGATACAAGCAATTAGGAAGTTTTCCATTTTTAAATGTCATTGCTAAATAGAGGTATTTTTTACTAGCATAGCCAAAGTAAAGGTAAGTAGATATAAATAATTAGTAATCTTTCCATTTTTATATGTTATTGATAAATAGAGGTTTATTTGACTTACACAGTTACAAGTAATAAGTGATTTGTGGATGTGGATAAACACAAAGAACTACTTAGTTTTGTGAAAATAAGTGGTCTTTAAACAAAGGCTAAATTATATAATTGTATATCAATTATCATACTTGTTAAAAATAACATAAATAAAGATAACATAAATAGAAAAAACAAATACTATTTAATAAACATTTGTAAACTATTTAATATATATTTATAAATTTAAATACATTTATATAAATTTATTGATGTTAACACATTATAAATTCATATTGAATTATACTATACTAGATAATAGAAATCAACCAAGAATGGCATTAGAATAATGGAACTGGTTCCATATCAAATTATCAAATTAATCAACAAATAATTAATGAAACTGGTTCAATATCAAATTAACAAATTAAAAAATGTCATTTATTAAGTGAGTATTCTGCTCGGCAAATTGGACAGTTAGTTTTCTGTCTGAACCATAAGGTAATGCAATTCTCATGGAAAATGTGGGTGCAATGAAGTTGACATACGTCCTCTCCCAGTTCAAAATTTTCATGGCAACATGGACAGCTTGAAGTGATGCTATTTTTATCACTGATATGCCCCTCTGCAATGCTTATGATGTGAGGCACATCCAATGGCTCCAGCAGGTTATCAACTTCTCCTTCAACGTTAATATAAACTTCTGGACGTACTAATTCTCGTTCAAGGTTATCAAGTTGCTCTAAAAGTTGGTCAAAATCCAAGCCTCTCCCATCGTTCAATCGAGCAGCTTCTTCAACTTCTCTGAGACTTCCATTAACCTCCGCTAACAGTATTTCAAATTCTCTTGTTTCTTCTGCCAATCCATCTCCAAATTCTGTTGTCTCTCCTCTATCCATATCCACTCGATAGAGTTGTTCAAATTCTTCCAGAAGCACAGATTCTTCAAGTTCTCTCATCTCTTCATCCAAATCATCTTCGGATTCTCTTATAATCTCTTCTTCTTCTTCCAATCGAGGCTCTTCATTAGCAGGAGGCTCTTCGATTTCTCTTCTCTCACCATCCAATCCGTTTTCGAATTGAGAAAAAGGAGGAGCAGCGGCACTCAAACTCGTTGTTCTCGATCTTCTACCGCTGTTGCTCTCAGTTGATGTAGAAGTAGAACTACTACCTTCACCAATAAGCTGTTTTGGTCCGTCCATGTCTGTATTTCCACCGCAATGTTTAATTATTGAATAAGAGGTAAAACAAATTTGAAACCCAGAAGAGAGCATGTCGTTGCCTTTATAGTAGACTGGACTCATTTAACGGAGCCGACTCTATTCTCACGGCCTTTTTCAGATATTATAGTTTTATTATTATGTTGACAGGCTATTAATTACATTTATAACATTTACATTATTTTAGATTTGGGGTTTGGTTAAATGGATTGATTAATCTAAGTGGAACAATTGGAACAATTATACAACGAAAAAAAATTTCATGTTTTTTTATCAGTTTTTGTTTGTTTGTTTCTTAAATAGTATTTGTTTTTTTTTATATTAATTAAGTGTCTAGATTTACCTGACACTTTATTTGTGGTTGTGCTGGTACCTTATTTCATGGTTTAATTATTGAATAAGAGGTAAAAGAAATTTGAAACCATGCCTTAGCCTTTATAGTAGACCGGAGTCATTTAAAGAGCCTACTCCATTTTCACCTCGCCCTGTTGTTGTTTTTTTTCAATGTTTAAATTTATAATGGTGTCGAGTAAGAGGAAGGTCTTTGATTTTAGTTTTTCTTTCACCACTCTAGTGGAACTCATCCGTCTTTTTTAAGAATTAGAGAACTTGCTTGAGCTATCTTTAGAGGTGATTAATTACATAAATATAAGGGTTTAGATATTATCTTTGATTTTGGATTTAGTTGAATGGTTTGATTAATGTAAGTGGAAAAATTTTACAATGAGAATTCATTTAGTGGTCTTTCTATCAGTTTTTTGTTTGTTTGATTATTAAATAGTATTTGTTTTATTTTTATATTAATTAAGTGTCTTGTGGTTGTGCTAGTACCTTATATTTTGGACTTTCTAAAGTGGATACACAAGATTAACCCAAGTGTAACAAGTGTACATTCAACATTTATTTCATGGTCTTCCTATAACAAGATAAGATGACCATGAAATATCATGGCTGTACACTTGTTATACTCGAGTTAATATTGTTAATGTGCTCCATAAAACCCAAAATATGAGATATTAATGTCTATGGGCGTAATTAATCCATATCTATATATTTCTTAAAGTTGTCAATGTATCTCAAAGTCACTCCTACATATCTTTTGGATCCTTGACTACTAAAGCTAACACCATCTTTTTGGATCCTTGGATCATAAGTGCATGACTACTAAAGCTAACATCATCTTTTTGGATCCTTGGATCCTAAGTGCAATTGGGTTGGATTGAGGTATTCATAAACCTAAGACATCTTCTTAAATCCTTTACTTAAAATATAAGTAATCTATCTTTGTTTTCTTTAGAAATCAACATGTGAATTATATGTTTGGTGGATATATGTGTGTGTGTGTGGTGGAAATATGTGTATTATGTCTATTATTTATGCAATTATGTTTAAATATATTTAATTATATGTATTATGTCTATTATTTATTTATTATTGTTGTGGTATCTTTAAATTAATAATTTGACTTTATTTATTTATTTATATATATGCACTAGTTATTATGCGCCTTTTTAAGAAGCTATATCTTTCCATCGATTGGGTTACATAGAAGGGGATGCTAGAATGTGGTAGAAAAACTTAGACTCAATGCTAAGCCATTTTGGACATTTAACTGAAATCCGTTATATTCATTCAAGGAATGGTCGAAGAATAATAGTTTCTTTAAATTTGGCGTGATATCCCCCGACACGTGAACCCATTTCGGAATAATAGCATCGACCAACAGATACTTAATGTTCTTCTTAATTTGCGCATGCGAGGAATCCATTTTCCATGGTGCAATGTACCCTGGTAGCATTTTTGTAGATATACAACTAGGAGATTTGACATCATGGGTAGCTTTAGTGCGTCCTTTTGGGTTGGTTTATCAACCCCCAATTATCTTTTCCTTTCGAGGATTAATAGAAAATAGATGGTCATGGTGGGGTATCCACAATAGATACCCAAGCGATATTAGTTCTAGACACATTTATTTCCATGGATGCAACTCACAACATGCATAACTTAGCTTTGGGAAACAACTACAGTTCTAACTTGCTCAGTACTCTTCAACAGTTCAACACAATGAGTTCAAATGGTCAACGAACTGCCTTTTTGAATTAATTCATGCATGCAGCTTTCTTGTCTCATGACGTGGCCAATGAATATGACGAGATATTGGCAATGATTATGAGGGTGACAACCAATATGTTCACACACTCAAGTCTTTTCAGTTGTTTATGACAATTTCCCACTAACCCCGCTGCTACTTCCACCATAAAAGGAGTTATTTAATGTGCATTAATTGTAGACTTGACGGATGAGAATGCTCAAGAATTGATAAATAATGGAACTTCAAGAAAGTGTTATTTCTACATGTACCAACCAAATTTCCATGCATCAACAAGTGGCTTTGGAAGGTAGTCAGCATAGATGGCAGTTTGCCTCTCCAACCCTTAGAAATAGGGACCCATATTGTTATAGGAATTTTGAACAAGCACTTTCCAGGATTGAGGGTTATGTTGGATGCATGAGGGAATGTGGGGTTAGTTGGCTAGGACTCAAATTTAAATTTCCTCTCTTCTGGTGGCCAACAAAACCGTACAGGGAAAATTTTTCAATAACAAGGGCAGAGGAGCAGAGGCGTTAGAGATATTGGGTTGTCCATAAGGGATTTGTAGAAAAATAGGGAACATATAAATTTCCATAGAACTTTTCTTCTCTCCATGAACAAAGCACAATGCCATATTCAAATTCAGAATAATGGAGGTTGTTGCATGAGGACATGCAACAGGACAGCTGGGGGGAGATGTTGGGCCCAGAAATTACCCCTTTTTGACCACCTTTATCTACTTCTTTTTGCGTCATCCTACTCTATTGTGTATGTTGAACAGATGTTTTTCCTTTACGTGGTTCCTCAAGTCATGCAGGTATGGTTAATCATTGTCTTATTTTATTAATGCTTAGGATTGTGGTAATCAGGGTTTTACATCTTAAATTATGTTAATATATGGTGGTTTTATAAAGATAATTCGAGATGTAAAGAATACAAGTGAAGCAATCCGAACATGCCAAAGGGGGGATGGACATTCATTGCTTAGTTGATCACCATCCATTCCATCATTGCTCAAAGAACGTAGTCTGATTGCATCTTCCACATAAACTTGGGTACTGCAGTGGATCTTTCTTGTCCCCTTTTCTATTATTTATTTCTTAGCTTTTCTCTTGATAGTCCTTAGAAACTCGATGACTGACATCTTTTCAGTGGCATCCTCCAACTGTAGAGTTAAATTCAAACCATTAAGAAGCAAGAATTGATTCATGCAACGGGATTTCGTTAGTTTTTACAGAGAATGCTATGCCTGGGGTTGATGTCTCACTAATTAATCAAAGCAATTATGCATGTGCAACTCAAGTCAACCTCTGGTGTTCCACAATTTCTACAAAGTTCCACTCAGTAGCCCCAAAACCACTCTAAGCAAACAAAAATAGTTTTCTATAGAACATTCGGGCTTCAAACTCCAAAAATTTTCCATTATCAAAGAAAAACTAACCACCGTACTCAGGGTTTAATTGAATTGCAGTACATCCAGCTGCCACCTATGATAACTGACATGCCGCCAACACTAGAGGAGCCAATATCAAAACCTACATAACTAAAATATAACCCAATCAACAATCAAATAAATAATATTAAAATAATTCTATTTAATATAAATTTTGAAAATATTTAAAAACTATACAACCACAAAAAATTAAACAATGTACGGTTGGTTGGATTAATAGACATAACCCATCTGTATATATCACTACTTGCAGTGACATAACAAGGGTTAAGAGAAACACAACCAAATTTGAGAAACATGCACACTATTAAACTTTTCAATGACAACCATCTAATAAAATAGAGAAAGGTATTACCCTATTATAATTTATTATCAAGAGACAATTGAAGATGATATCCATTGACCAAGCATAAAGTATCAATTAAATAAGTATCAATGTGTTTGAATAATAATTATATGCACCGAGTTTTGAAAAGATAAATGAAAATCCCTATCAATCGCTCCCATTTGACATCTAGATGTTAGTAGACTCAAGATGATAGTGGAGCTCTTCTCAAAAAAATTCTAGATAGAAATAAGCTTTAGTACCCCATGAGCCTGCTTTCACCCCTAATTTCATATTATGCATTTAGATAAGATTACGAGTAGTTCTTAACTACTCTAATCACTTTAGCATGATAGGAAACACACATTTCCCTTCAAAAAATAAATAGGACAAAGAACATGCAATACAAAAAATAGATACTCCTAATGGTTATTGCTATGTTCACATAAACAAAACAAGTGCATCAATCTCTTTCTAAATGGCCTTTTTCCCAATATCATCTTCCATCACCGTTACATGTTCTTCATTCTCAATGTTTATTTTAGTCTCTCATCCTCTATACTAACTCTCGATTAATCCCCATAAAAAGAATATGGAAGTGATAAATCATATGTACATGGTTTACCTCACTAATTCCATGTAAATGTTGAATTACTTGGGATTTCTTCTTATTGCCATTTTTTTTCTATACAATGTTTAATAAATAATGAGTTTTTTTTCAACACATAAATTTTCAAATGAAAAGAATGATTTATTTTTAAATGTCAACATTGAAGGGTTCAATTTCTCATAGCCCTTCAAAGTAAAATGGGACCTGCCCTTCAAATTTGATCCCTGGTGACTCTGGAACCATTCCACCTGCTAAAGGTCGTGTCCTGGTCAGGTCTGGTACAGAAAGAATGTCCTCACATATGAGCTGACCAATAATCATATCCCTCCATGCCATTTGTGACATGCCTTAGGTGAAGATCATGTCCAAAGCATCACCAATTCACCAGCCTTCCCGACTCCAAAGATTCGACACATTGCTTGTGTAGAAAACAATGGGATATCATGAATTTTAGATCTTTGAAGTGATGAACCTGGCCTCTACACAAAGAAAAAAAGATGCAGCTAGCGGAAACCATTTCGAACACCATCATCAGCATAAGTGAAAAGGCAAATAATTTCACGTCCAAACACCGCGATCCATGTGGACAACAATGCAACGTCAAAGGAGGTGACATGATTGGATTCTCAATAGAAAATAGAGATCCCTGCCCACGTGTCCACTCGTATTGCCATTATGATGACCAGTCATCTCTGTATCAATCTTCATCTTCATCACCCTATATAAACACCACCTTCCCAGGCCGATTAAGATGCGTAAGATGAATCAGTAATTAGAGACAATGCTCGAAATGTTATTCTTCTAAGAGATTCTAATAATTCTGAAAGAGTTAAAATGGTGACATGATTTGAGAATCTTGTCAGTCTTGGGGTGTTGATGGTTGGTGAGCTTGATTCCATGCTCATCTTCCACCCTGTTTTTTCACACCAAGAAAGTGCCAACCATTGAGGCCTGGATGTGAAGCACTTTGAATGTTTCTAGATAGTTGTACCTCTGGATACACGGTGCTTGGGTTTTCCTGTCCCATGAGTGTCTCCCAACAAACCCTCTCAAAAATCATGGCTTCCAAAATCCCAGTACATGGTGACCGTTTTCAGCGGCAACTAATCGGAGCTCATGCTCGTGCTGGGGTGGAAGGTGTCCAAACTCTTCATCGCCTCATTTGTGAACCTTTATGTATACATGATCACCCACCTAGAACTCTCTAGGAGTTATTTTTAAGTCGGCATAAATTTTCTTCTTGTATTGCGAAGCCTTCAAGTTTTATTGTACCTGATTCATGGTTAGTTCCATATCTTCTAATAAATCAGGTCTTAACATTAAGCTATCAACAGGGCCTCTCCATGATATTAGAGTATTATAGTTATTCCCATATCAAATTCAAATGGACTCATCTTGGTAGAGGGTTGGTAGCCATTATTGTATGCAAACTCTGCCAGATGCAGATAGTCTCCCCACTTAATGGTTCTTTCCATTCCATACATCCTCAACATGTCCTTGACAACCTGGTTTGTTCGTTTTTTTTGTCCATCTATTTCAGGGTGGTACCTAGTGCTGAAGTTTATCTTGCTTTCCAAACCTGCACACAATGATTTCGAAAAGTTCGATGTAAACTTGACATCCCAGTTAGAAATTACCATTTTTGGCACTCCATAAAGTCGAAACATTTCCTTTAGGAATATTTCTGCAACATTGAAAGCCTTGTAAGCAGATTTCATAGGTATAAAATGAGAAGACTTGCTTAATTTATCACTACGACCATAATTGAATCATGTTGTTTTTGAGTCAACGGGAAACCTGTGATAAAATCCAAAGATACTAGCTTCCATTCCCATTTAGGATTTGGTAAGGTTTGTAACTCGATGTTGATGTTCCTCCTTCACTTGTTGACATTCCAAACATTTAGACAGGTAATCCACTAGATCTATCTCCAATTTTTTGTCCAAAAAAATTGCTCGCTGAGGGATGTTATCATCTTTTGGTAACGAGGGTGCCTTGCATACGCAGGTCTGTGTAGCACATTTGAATTAAACAATTTTAGATATGCAATATCAAGCATGTATATTAGCGAGAATATGCTAAACAACCCAAATACATATTCGCATAAGCAAGTCCTTCTAAATCCACAGGTATCCTGCTTTGATTTTATAAAACAAAGGCACCCCCAAGTCTTGCCTCAAGGGAAAAAATTATCATCTCAATTAGTGTTTTGTTTCTTGCAGGCCACCATACATGGTTTTTCTACAATTTATCTCGTAAGATGGTTCCTACATCAAACCATTAGTACATAGTTAATCAAATCAATTTATGAATTTGCAATTCTCTCTCCTATAGAATTTTATTTTTGCAATCCTGATGTCGTCCTCTTATTGTTTGGCTCTTGTAAGTGGGAGAAATTACCCCCTATAATTTGCACTGGTTGCCAACCTAGAGAACCACATATAACACATCATCTTAACACAATTTTTTATTAGTCAAACCATCAATATAAAAGTATCAAAAATCCAAATATGGGATTTAGAAATATATTTTGTTTAGTTTTCACCACCATGAGGTCCTTCTCATACATTTGTCCCTTACACATGGATTTACACTAATCTCTGAAGTGATCTTCAAAATTACAATACTAAGTAATTCAAACCATGTGAGTACACTATACGTTTATCTTATATGTGTCATCAAAATAACCAGACATTTTCACCTTACTTATGTAACTGAAACAAACCTTCCATACCCATGATTAAGCAATATTATTCATCATGCCTTCATACCAGACTATCGCACACTCATTGCGCCCTTCACCACATACTATGTTTAGGTTTTCATTAACTAAACATTCTCTATTCACCCTTCTTTCTCACTACTTCATGTAGCTTAGTGATTTGATTTCAGTGAAAGGACACTTTGATCCTGATTCCTGACTTCCCTATATACAGTCTTTCTTATGATTGATACGCAATTTATTCAAGTTCTATATTTGGAAAATCTATAAATCTAACAAACTCGACCAGTATTCCTTTGGATCTTCATGAAGAGAGGACTTCAAATTGGAGGTGAGTTGTTTTTCATAAAATTTCACCATGTCCAAACTGAACTATTAACCAGCTCCCTAGTTGAATCAATGGAATATTTAAGAACCATTAGATATTGATTCACCCAGATCGATGGTGGACATAATTTACCATTTATAGGATAATTACATTAAAATTCCACATCCATTCAGTTTTGTGATGACCATGCAACCTTAAATAGTGGAATTGGTGACAACCGTAGATATTCTTCAATGGTAAACCTTGTCCATTGATCTCATTCTCCTTCGCGATAGTTACTTTCCAATTCTGTAGTCAGACTCACATTTATCTTCTGAGCTCTTCCTTCTAGCAGAATGTTTGAGGGCCATTGGATTTATCTCTAGTCAGAACGAATGATGGAATTCTGGGTCCACCTTCCCTAATTTAATCTCCATGCACTTTAGTTCAGCAGGATTCCCACCAACCATTGGATCATCATGTTCACCATATCTCAACCATAGATCTACCCACACAGTTTAAGTTGACTTCATCCATTCCAAATTTTTATCTTACTTCTAACTCTCATTTGTGGAATCTATCCTCGGTCATAGATCTGTCTGAGTTACAGATATTTAACTCATGTGCTTCATAATTGAATTTGTCAGAGGAATGATTAGTTGCATTCACACTGTCCCTTTGTCGATTGGTCAGAGAATCGATCAACCGATCTCTTCCAATATTCTCTTTGTCCAATTTTGAACTCCATTCTATATTTTGGAAAATCTATTTTCCCACGCATGACTACCTTGACGATCTCCTTATAGAGCCTTACAGTTAGGGAGATCTGGAATGGTTTATCAGCAAAGGGATCCATCTGTTGGGTGCAGGGTCAACATTTCTAACATAATTTAACCCTACTATATACTTATTCAACCAATCCATGCCAATCATCATGTACACATACATCTGCATGTCTACTAAGGTTAATATCAACATCATATACATGAATCGCAATCTAACATCATCATCTTTCATGATTCACAAAGGTTCCAGTATTCCTATTTGTCCTATTCACTGAATCGATAAACTTATTACTTCACAGGAACAAATTTACTTACAGTGCATATGCCTTTATAAGTATTTTTCTTTGAAGTGCCTTTCTCATTTCTCTTAGATGTCCAAGCAAAACAAGTCAAGTGTTAACAATACTCTCAATACTAAACCAATCTACCAAACACAAAAGTTAATTAGTGGTTAAACATTCAAATTAGGCATTATGCTCTTGTATTTCCTCTTTACATTCATCAAACAAGATCAATTACCTTATGTTTATCTCTAGTGGATGGTTGAACTAACCAGTGTTTTGTATTCTTTACCTTGGTGAGTTGGTAGAGCTCCCTCATTCTTAGGGTGTTGCAAATCATGTGGCTCCTCAATCACTTAATATTGCAGCAGTGGGATTAGAAATAATACCTTCCCATTCCCCATCATTCCCATGAGTTTCTTTTCAACAAGGTATAGATAAATATAAATGAAGTTTTTTCAATAAAGTTACCAATTCCAAGCTTAATTAGTTACATGATTAGTACTTAGTTTTTAACATCGATATAATAATTACCCCTAAGTTAATACTAGTACCCCTTCAATACTTTCACCAGATACCTTTCTAGTGGAGATCACAAGAGAAGCTATTTTCATAGATCACCTAAAATACTTTTCTTTTACTACAACATGCAAAGATAAGTTGCATGCAACAATTTCCATCCAACTGAGAATCCACAAGGTGTTAGGATTATAATCCTCCGTTGTCCAATTTTGTCAATCATGTCTAAATTATGAGTATTTTCAGTCTATATTTAGTCACTAGCATCATTGGGTCTACATGTCCTAATTGGGCCACATGTACTAGTTACTAGAGTGCAGGGAAAACTATTTGAGGCTAACTGCCACTGACTGCACTTGCATGCATGAGTTTAGGATCCTCCAAGACCAAACCCTACAATTTAGGATCCACTGGGAGTGCCAGAACCAACCTCCTTTAGTTGAGTTCAGTTAGTGACTAGTTAAGCCGAGTTAGGAGTCAGTTAGATTTAGTTACATCCCGTTACATTAATTTAGAACCATTCATTGATTGATTGCATGTGGGAAGGTGCAATTCCTCACCTACCAAATTCAGTTAGACTAGTTAACTGATTCTAACTAACTGGTGCACTAAATAAGCCAACTGAGGCTAACTAGTTGTGCTTCGATAATGATTGAGACATGTTGAGTTATCCATGCAGTTATGTAGTGTCAATCAATTCAAATTTCTCTCTCATGCATTCGAATTGATTGGTTATTAATACTAGTGTATTACATTGTAATTAATTATCCAATTACTTTTAATTAATGAAAGAATTCACAGTTGCAAGCAATTTTTGCACTGTGTCATTCTTCAATTTTTGAGTAAAATTGTCTAATCTATCTTGTGAATTGCATGTTGGTCCACAGATCTATGTGCTCAATTTTATATGGTATCATAGCCTCGACATGCCAAGGTAGTTCTCTTCCTACAAATCTCCTACTGGATCAAAAAAAAAATTGAGAAAAATTGCTTCCTCTAGCACTACACCAGAAGTGGATAATTTACGACATAAATCCAACACAAAGCAATTTTTGATCAAGCTTGCTTGATTAACTAATCTGGGTGTGAAGAAAATTCCAAAAGTGCAGGCTGTTGACCTTACTTTGTCTTTTTGATTGTGTGATTTACAGTTTTTCTAGTCTCCTTCATTGCATTCACTACAGTACCTCAGTCTCTTTCACTGCATTCTCTATAGCAACACAATGGCCCATCCAATGGATATTCTCAATCCTTCCAACTACCACCAATGGAAGGAGGACATGGAGATGAAGCTTCCCTCCAAAAGAATCTTTAGACTCACAATGGAGACGAAGGTAGAGTCAGTTCATTATGTTGACAAAGAAAAATACTCGAATAGGATTGATGAAGCATACATATGTCTATGCCTCACAATCTCTAGAGATCTTCTCTTCCACATCAATGGATTGAAGACTCACAAGGAGGTTTGGGATAATACTTCTTCCTTTTTTGATAAGAAGGATGACCTAAGGATCTATCAGCTAGAGAATGAGCTGATTTCTTTTCACCTAGGGAACTTTGAAACTTTGAATGATTTGTTCACCAAATTCAAGAGCCTGTTGTTCTAGTTGAATCTTTGCAAGGTTGAGAAGTAGGATGATCAACTCATCCTTTCCATCCTCTAAAAACTTGGTGTAGACTACTCAGTCTTTGTATCAACCATTCATTCAGGGAATTTCTTTACACCAAATTGGAATATGCCAACTCGTAATTCCTTCATTGAATCTCTCACCCAGGAGCATGAAAAGTTGATCCAAATGGGGATCATCCGATCCTCCAAATATGAAGCATTGGTTGCTGGAGGACCTATGTCTATGAATGGTAAGGGGACGGAAAAGAATGAGCCTCTTGTTGAGAAAGAGCAGTCAAATGAGCCTTCATGTTCGAAGAGAATCAAGAAGAATGGAAAAGGAAAGATCCTTTGTTCTTACATAACATTACTATACCCGATGGTGCAAGGAAGGTTAACCATAGTGAAGAAACTAAAGAACATGATGAGACATGCCATGCACTAAAGGCTAGTTGTTCAAGAATACATGCCTTCCTCGTTGACTTAGGAGCTTCCAATCATATGGTTGCATCCAAAGAATCATTCTCTTATTTGCAGTATACTGATGACCCTTGCATTCTCATGGGTAATGACAGTCAAATTCAAGCCAAAGGGAAGGGTTCTATCAAGCTTGAACTTGAAAAGTTCAAAGATGTGCTATATGTTCCCTCCTTGGCTACAAACATGTTATCTATATACCATATGACTCACACTCGCCCTCCAAAGAGAGTGAAACTTGGTCCTGACTTAGTGGATATCACAGATATGTCTACTGGGAACATCATAGAGAAGGGTATTCAAAATCATGCCTCCAAGGAATATGAACTCTCACACTTCCTGCCATCTTCAGATCCAGTGCACTCTCAGCTACCACTTGGAAGGGAGGGTAAAAACATTATATCTACTCGTTTTGTTGTTTCCACTAGTATTTCATAATCAAAATCAGAACCAGTTGTATCAGTATATGAGATTGAGATTTAGGGTGATTCAGATCCATATCCATTCCCTACTCCAAAGCGGGCAGCTAGGAGGATGACTATAAATACATTTGACACACAAAACTTTCAGAAAGATAACCTTGCACTATGTTATGCAAAGAGATGCAACAAACAACCTATGAGATGCTTCATGGAAAGGCCTAATCAGCTAGACTGTTCTCAGAAGAACAAATTGGATCATGCACCTCTTCATCCAAAAAGAGGAAAAGGTTACATACCTTATTCCTTCCATCATCATTTTGTGAGAAGATGGAGAATTCTACATGCCATGCCCCAGGCTACTTGTGCACAGAAAATCATGCATGCTACTTCACTACACCATAGAGATGAAGGTTGCAGAAACATATTTTCAAGTTTTTCAAACTTGAATCATGATTCTACCTACTTAGTTAGAGGGGGGGATTTTTTCGCATGTGGTTTTTCCCCGGTAACTTGTATTAAGAAGTTACTTTGATTTATCTCTAATTGGTGACCTATGGTCTTAGTTACCAGGGACAACAAATTTTCTAAGTTAGCATTCAGGGGGTGTGTCAGGATTATAATCCTCCCTTGTCCAATTTGGTCAATCATGTTTAAACTAGGAGTCTTTTTAGTCTATATTTAGTCACTAGCATCATTGGGTCCACATGGCCTGATTAGGCCACATGTACTGGTTACTAGAGTGTGGGGAATGCTAGTTGAGACTAAATTCCACTGACTTCACTTGCATGCATCAATTTAGGAGCCTCATAGATCAATCCCTACAATTTAGGAGCGACTATGAGTGCTGGAACCAACCTCGTTTAGTTGAGTTCAGTGAGCGACTAGTTAAGCCTAGTTAGGAATTAGTTACATTCAGTTACATCTAGTTACATTTAGTTAGCACCAGTCATTGATTGATTGCAAGTGGGAAGGCACAACTCCTCACCTTCCAGTTCACTTAGGCTAGTTAACTGATTCTAACAGACTGGTGCATTGATTGAGGCAACCGGGGCTAACTAGTTGAGCTCCAATAATGATTTAGACATGTCCAATTATCCATGTAGTTAATCCGAGTCAATCAATCGAATTCCCCTCTCATGCATTCGAATTGACTGGTTATTAATACCATCGTATTACACTGTAATTAATTATCCAATTACTTTTGATTAATAAAAGCATTCACAGTTGCACGCCATTTTTACACTGTTTCATTCTTCAATTTCTGAGTAAAATTGTCTGATCTATATTGTGAGTTGTGTGTTGGTCCGCAGATCTATGTGCTCAAATTTATACAAGGGCCATACATCATATCACTTTTCATCTTATTTTAGAGCATATTTCTTCTTATAACTCATTCAAGAAGCCATTAATCATCAACTAAAATTATTCATACAACGATTTTCATGCATACTTGCTCATTAATCCATAATACCTTAATCTATTTCAGTCCTATAATAATAATGTAATGTCCACCAGAGACAACCCTTCATTAATCACTTAACATATGAGCATCCCCATTAGTACATGCACTAGAATGCATTGTTCAGAACCCTCAATTTGAATACACAACCACAATACATTAACCAGGATTTATCAAGCCAAAGACGATTGCCATTTACTGTGCTTCAATAGAACTAGATGTCCCCAAGAGGAGACAAGGTTAATCCCGTGGCTCTGTCTTTTGCAGAGTAACTTGTATGTATACTAAACAATGCAAGCACAAATTTTAATGGTTAGAATAAATTTTCTTTGAATCGGCGAAAATCGATGTTACCAAAAGGTGACAGGGTTGAAAACTGTGGCTCTGATACCATATGTAACATACCTCAATTTCCAGAAAAAATAAATAAATAAATCTATAACTGTATATCTTCAGACATATTAATAAAATACCTAACTGTTATGAGGCATTACAAACAAATAGAAAGTTTAAAGCATAACCTTGGCCATATGAAATGATCATCATCTCCTTAAAATCTTAGAAACCCTTTTTCCAAAAAGACTAGCTTTTCAAACAAAAACTCAAAAATCTAAGTTACCGTTCTTCCCCAAGAACCATTCCGCAGTTTTGATTACGCATTTTGCAATGCAGAATGCAGAATCCAAAATTCTGTTAAATAAATGGTTTACCTTATGCACTGTTGATTCCTTACAAAATCAACCATGATCGTTGATCTTGACTTGATGAGGATTGCGGGTTGCGGAAAATCTAGATGTTGTTAAAGTAATCCTTGACTTTCTATATTCCGCAAATGTGGATTGTTGGTTGCAGGTTGAGGAAACTCCAACTTCCGTCAACTTAATATTTTACTTCCCTCCTTTTGTATTCTGCAAATGCAGATTGTGCGTTGTGGGTCACGAAATTCAAAATTATGTTAATTTAATGTTTCACTTCCTGCCTTCCACATTCTGCATTCTGAAAAGGTGGGTTACGGGTTGCGAGTTACGGAAACTCCAAAATACATGAACTTGTTATTTCGCTTTCCTCCTTCCTCATTCCGCACTCCGCAAAGGGGGATTGCGGGTTGCGGGTTGCGACAACTCCAAAATCCGTTAACTTAATATTTTATACTTTCAGCACCGTTGATTTCTTGCACCTTAAGTCCCCGTCATTGATCTCATTCTTTGTGGATTCCATAGGGGAATCTTCATGACCAATATCAACTATTGATATTCTTTATGGATGCAATCTCGAACGTCTATCTACTTCTTTGCGGATTGCAAAATGAAACCTTTGCGATTATTATTAGTCGTTTGTCCTCCTTGCGGATGCAATCTCGACTATTGATCTACTTCTTTGCAGATCGACGTTTCACCTTGTGGATTGAGGAAAGCGGGTTTCCTTAGAATTTTTCGGAACTAAACCTTCGTAATCCGTCTTTCACAACTTCTATGAACTGTTGATCTCATTGCATATTTGATTTTGACTGTTGATCTTCTCAATTTGTGGATCAACATTTAACTTTATAGATTCACGAGTTTCTAGTTTGATTTGGGGTTTTGAATTACTATAAGGTAAACCAAACTGGATAATAACTTGATGCTTAACCCTTCTTTGATTCTATATTCTTTGGTTATAACTTTAATAGTCAAGCCCTAACTATGCTAAGTTGATTAGGGATTCAGACAACCAATTTTTAAGGTTTCCTCTATGTAAAAACAAAATAATTTTCATTTTTGGCATAGGCATAGTAGATATCTAGGCTATAACAACATTACAAATTCAATCCACATTCAATAAGCATAATTAGGTTGAGCAGAAACGATATGAACAAATAATGCCCACTTAAATGTAGGAATACATAGTACATTTTAAAAGGAACAGAGGATTCAATCCATTATAGATAGAATCATGAGTTCTAAATTATTCAAGTATTGGATTTGAAACTATATCAACAACAACCAGTTCTACCAACTTATTCTACAAAAAAATTATTAATCACTACAATAATATCATTGTACGGATCTAATATACATCAAAGAAAGAGGATATTTGTTCCACATAAATGCATAACCCTACTGCTAGGAGATGTAACTGTACATAAACATTTCACATACACATCCTATGGTAACTAGAATTAGTCATAAGAAAAATAGAGTAGGAACCTGGCACCAAGGATGGGAAAACAAAAGTGGAGAATTTTTTCCTCCCAACCAACTCCCACAACAACCAAATTACTTGCTCTAAAACCCTCGGGCATGTTTGTTGAGCTAATAGAGAAAAATATATTAATGCGCCATCTCTTTCATTACACACATGTTAATCCCCATCAAATTCTAGCCTCTTGCTACTCATGGACATACTATTGAATAGTATTTTGCCTAGGACTTGGTCATTTAAAAGGCTTGTTGGTAGCCTTATGTATTTAACAACGAAAATACCAGACATCGGGGTATTCTGTAAGGATTCTAATATTAAAGTATAGTATTCTAGGTGATTGTTTTGGATTGAAAAAAACATATGTATAGATAAGTAGGTGAATATTAAAGATGAAACATAAAATTAACACTGAAATGTGTAAATTTTGGTGAATATTATGATTACAAAAAACATATTTTTATGTAAATATAGGTGACATTAGACACTAAAAATGACCAAACAATGAATTTATTTTTTGTAAAACACCCAAAAAATAATCAATTAACAATTTCACCCCTAAAAATTACCCTCGGAGACATCATGTATGGAGTAACCTTGATATCAATATTCATAGAGTCACCAAAAGACTCCCATTGGAAAATAGGTAAAAGGACTATGAGGTGTATAAGTGACAAAGGATTTTTGTATAATGAAGTTCAACCTCATAAAGTTTTAATCTCATTGGATACACTGGCAGTGCTAATGAAGGTAGCACAGATGGCAAGAAGAGTACATCTTGGTATACATTTCATTTTCGTATAGGTGTTGTGTCATGGGATTCAAAGAAACACCCCATTATAGCTCTATCTTCAACAAAATCAAATTATGTTGCAGCTACAGGTGTTGCATGTCAAGCCATATTGACGCAGACAATTTTAAAATACTTGTCACAGGACTAGTAAGAACCAACAATCATTTCCTATGACAAAAATTTAGCGATTGCACTCTCTAAGAACCATTTGTTTCATAAGAGAACCAAGCACATCGACATAAGATTTCATTTCATAATAGAATTGGTGAAAAACAAAGATATTTGTTTAGTTTTTGGAGGTTTGAAGATCAACTTGCAAATGTCTTTACAAAACCAGTGGAAAAATGTACATTCCAGTATTTGTAAGGTTATCTTGGATTGACAAGTTTTGGAGAGTGAAGCCTTCCATGAACATAACAAGTTTAAGCTCTGAAACATTTTGTAATATTTTGTTGCAAGATCCTCACCTGCTCATAATTAAGGGGGGGTGTAGGAAATATTAATTACTCATTGATTCTCTTATATTGTTAGTTGACTCCATAAAAGTCTATAGCTGCTCATGATTTGTCAATCTCCCTGACATGTTGAAGAGTTCACTTCTCTCTTATGTAAATAAGTGGAATTAAATTTATGAAGATAAGTTTCTAAGTGGATAGTTATTACAGATTTTAATGATTAAGTCGGTAGCTTCACAAAGAGGCTATTTTAGTCTTTCTATATAAAGAAGAAGATGTTTGTAAATCAGTAACAGATAGTGAAAAAGAGAATTAAATAGTGGAGAAGAAGGAAAAACTTTGTGGAGAGTTCAAGAGATCAAGCTCTATGTTTTTTGAAAGTGATGAGAGCCCGAGCTCTTTAAAAGGTGAAACATCCTTGTAAATTTCTAAGGTTGTATTTTCGAAAATAGTTATTGTTATGTCTCGACAAGATATATAAATCCATTGTTTATGGTTGAATGCATGTTTTATTTAGACTTGTGCTGTAGGGGTTAGACAAGATTTGTAACCTGACAAGTAAAAAGAGGTGGAGACTCTTTCACAATCTTTTATTTTATTTTTTGACTAAAAGGGGTAACTCAAGTTAACCGTGAGTGTTAGGAGTTCTCAAGAATGGTCAAGAAGGTAAGTAGATATAGACAATTAGGAAATTTTCCATTTTTTAATGTCATTGATAAATATAGGTTTTTCTAAGTAGCACATCTTAGTTATGTAGATAGAGACAATTATGAAATTTCCCGTTATGATGTTTAATTTACTACTAGAGCCACAAGTAATAAGTGATAGGCTAAAATATATAATTTTATATCCATTATTCATCCAAGATTGTTAGAATTAATATAAACAAAAAATACAAATACTAGTTAATAAACAAAAAAAATACAAAAACATATATGAAAAATTATAAGTTTCTTATCAAATTATCTATCCGTTTTTGTTTTTTTGTTTATTAAATAGTATTTGTTTTATGCTTATATTAAGTCTAACCATATGGTATTAATAATGGATATAAAATTATTTATTTTAGTTTTTGTTTATCTTTACAAAACTAAGTGGTTAATTGTGCCTATTAAGGAGTGCTGGTAAAGAAGGTAAGTAGATACACACAATTAGGAAGTTTTCCAGTTTTAAATGTCATTGATAAATCGAGGTTTTTTTTACTAGCACAACCAAAGTAAAGGTAAGTAGATATAGAGAATTAGTAAGCTTTCCATTTTTATATGTTATTGATAAATAGAGGTTTATTTGACTAGCACAATTATGAGCGTAGATCCAAATCCTAGGTTCTATCAAGCCCCGAGATGGATCAAATCTCTGGAGGTGCAAACCTCTTCTTAGGTAACCATTGATTTGATTCAAACCAAAAAACACATCTTTTTATTTAAGGTCCAGATATAATTTTATTATTAATAATATTTAATATTATTTATGGCAGACATATAATATTTTTTCTTATCTTTTATTTTGTTAGTAACGAACATTGCATCATTTCCCTACACATGGTTTTAAAACCATATACAAGGCCTTCCTACAATCATGGGTTGTTTAGGAGGGCTTGCACATGGTCTTAAAACCATTTGCAAGGCCCTCATAAACCATGTACAATAAAACCATGGGTTGTTAAGGAGGCCTTGCACATGGTTTAAAAACCATGTGCAAACCCTCCTAAACCATGTACAATAAAATCATGGGTTGTTTAGAATGACTTCCACATGGTTTTAAAAGCATGTGCAAGGCCAACATTTTTTTGCAGATAGTTAAATTGTGTGTATTTTTCTTGACCCACATATTTTTTTTTACGAATAATTAAATTTTTACTTTTTTATTGTTTTGTTAGGTAGGAAGATTACAACATCTCCCCCATATTAGATTGTTGTTTTGTTAGGTAGGAAGATTACAACATTTCTCCCATATTAAATTGTTTTTGTGGCCAACATTTATTTTGGCCTATTAGAAAAATGATTTTTTATTGATAAAAATAACGTTAGGAAAGTGATTATTTTTTATTTTGTGTAACAAAATCTCTCCCATAATATTCACTATCACTATTATTTTTTACCGACATGTTACAAACATTACATCACTTTACAAGATCTCTATTCACTATCGCTATTATTTATTGCCCACATGTTACAAAGAACCACTTAGTTTTGTGAAAATAAGTGGTCTTTAAACAAAGGCTAAATTATATAATTTTATATCAATTATTTATACTTATTAAAGATAATATAAACAGACAAAACAAATACTCTTTAATAAACATTTATAAACTATTTAATATATATTTATAAATTTAAATACATTTATATAAATTTATTGATGTTAACCCATTATAAATCCATATTGGACTATACTATACTATACTAGATAATAGAAATCAACCAAGAATGGCATTAGAATAATGGAACTGGTTCCACATCAAACTATAAAATTAATAAACAAACAAGTGAAATAGCAGCAAGGCTGCTTATACCTGCCTCTTAGAAATATTTTATTGTGATATTGTATATAGTTTAAAGTTAAAAGTTAAAGAAATTATGAAACATTCAAACTTGAAACAATGTATTACTTGTTGCCATGGTACTTATATTTCTATGTGAGATTGCTTGTTGTTTATAGGTTGTTGCATTACTTGTTACTTCTTGTAAATGTCATTGTTTATATTTCTATGTGTATATCAATTAATTAGTTATTAAGTAAGTCCTTGAAATTAAAGATCCAAAATGAGTTTACTTGTCTTTGTGAATAGGAGAGCTTTTGTCACTACCAATAGTTGAGATAAGCAACATAGATGCCTAGTACTTGGCTCTTAAAAATAGTTTAATAAATATTAAGTAAGAAATGGATATTGAATAACTTGTCACTATTGATTAAATAAAACTTCGATTTGGGTACCATTCTGCATCTTCTATTCGACTAGCTACTCAATATTTTCCTTCCATATGTTGAAAGGCGTTCTTGAACACTGAATTCAAGTCCAACCAAAATCTGTCCTACTAGGATATGTTTTCTCATGCTTCTCTACATCTCATACTTTTAGCAAGTTTAATTGGTCAAACTATTTAGACCTAATAACATAACATGTATCATACATTGGCACGTTTGATTTGTCAAACTATTTAGACCTAATAACATGTATCATATGTTGGCACGCTTGATTTGTCAAACTATTTAGGGGTAATAACATTTATTAACCACTTAGCTTGGGAAGAGATGGTGAAAAGTTTTGTGATCAAATATGTAAGTAGTAATTGGTAACGAAGATGGTGAAAAGTCTTGTGATCAAATATGTAAGTGGTAATGGGTAACGGTTTGTTTCGCACCCCTCAGTTTTAAGTTGTAAACTGTTTTGTGGTCAATTATGTAAGTGGTAACGGATTGTGTATGTGTTAACCTTAAGAGTATGGTGAGTATGTACCCGAGTGCGGGTGGTAGATGGGGTGTGTAATAGGCATTTGAACATTGGATTCAGATTTGAATCAAATCTATTGATTGGTCTTTATCTAATGGTTCATAGTCATTGTGGGGTGCTTATTTCGACCTTGTCTTAGCAGAGAATTAAAGAAATATTGGAAACATTGGTGGCGCATAAGAGATAGGAGACTGATCTAGAGGACAATCATGCAGACATGGGGCATATGATCTAGGATGTTGAACTCGAGACACACAACTATATATTGGTAGATGGACATATTTTGGGCAAGGCTATGATGGATAATGTAGAGGAGAAGAAGGTGAAGGAGAGAAACTCAAGACACACTATTTATGAAAATAATTACTATATATTGGCAAATGAAAATAATTACTTTAAATTGGCAAATGAAAATATATTGGTTGATGAAGATATTTTGGGCAAGGCTATGATGGATAATATAGAGGAGAAGAAGGTGAAGGAGACGAAACTCAAGACACACTGTTTATGAAAACAATTACTTTATATTGGAAAATGAAGAGCCTTTTCTACTACACATTGTTTATGAAAACAATTGCTTTTTATTGGAAAATGAAGAGCCTTTTCTACTACACATTGTTTATGAAAACAATTGCTTTATATTGGAAAATGAAGAGCCTTTTCTGATGGATAATGCAGAGGAGAAGGAGATCCACCTTTTCTGATGTATAATGCAAAGGAGAAGGAGACCCAACTAATATAAAATGAAGAGCCTTTTCTGATGGATAATATAAAGGAGGAGGAAACCCAGCTTCAACTGTAGGAGACTCGAGCTCGAGACACACTGTTTATGAAAACACTTACTTTATTTTAGCAAATGAAGATAATTTTGGAATAGGATCTGATGGATAACACATAGGAGAAGCACACCTAGATTTAGCTATAGGAGACTCAGGCTCAACTCAAGAGGGAAGAGGCTATCCTCAAACAAAGTTGAGCACCAGGATTAACGTACTAGCCAAGGTCACCACACAGATGGTTTTGAGAGAACAAGTCTCTCCGGGGGAAAACCAGGTGGTGGTGGTTTTCAAAAAATGATAGCTACTTTAGGCTCTAACTTTACGATATTTGTTCCGATTTTCTGAGATTTAATTTTCGCTTTACCATGCTTTCCTACGAAGTCTTCCATGAAAACGGAAACCCAGCCACTGCAAAACGCATGAAAGAACCCTATTTCTTCAAGCAGAGGCGACAGTTACTCTTGAAGGCCAAGCATTTTCTTCTGTCCGCACTCAACTTCGATCTCCTTATCGAAACCGCATATAAACCCCTCGCTTGCGCCCTCAAAAAGTTCAATGTATTCCAATGGCATTCGAAGTTTGCACAGGTTTCTTGGAATTTTGTAAATGATGGATTAATGACCATGGTATGTCTCCAGTTCAAACCCCTGCAAGTTGCTAGTGCGGCTTTCTATCTTTCACTTCAGCAATTCGTCTTGGAGTTGACTTTGCAGAAATCTAGAGAAATTCATCCCTCTACCAGTAAGTCACTATTTATACAGCGGAAAGATAATCTTTTTATTTGACTTTTAATACAGCGGAATGGTAATCCATTTTAGTTTCTGCATTTGTAGTTCAAACCATGGCTTGTCTGTGGAAGCAGCATTGGTCTTACTGGCGAAATCCTCAATACAACAGCGTTCGATTCTTGTTCACACTTGCATGTGGTTTTTCCCTTCGCATTAAAACTTTCAATTTCCAATCGAGCCGGCAAAATATTAGATAAAGTAAACAAGTGTTTAATGTATATCATGTTTCAATATCCATTTTCTTGCGGATTGTTTGGGCAAAGTATGAGGTACCTGCCACTTAAAGTGGTCTGAAATGCTGCCTCCGTTTTCAAGCCACACGCACTAGGAGACATTGCCAATGTATATTACAACAAACTCCAAGTCTCAAGATCTAGTCTCTACTAGTAACATAAATAACCATAACCAAGCTGCTCTCAATTCTGTCGTTTTCCCAATATCATGGCAACAGCTTCAGAACACTGAGTATCCGGTACTCGGTGACAGGGCCACAATGCTTAGTACTCCGTTGTTTGATCCCGATTTCCACCGAATTGCTGCAGTTCTGGACCAAATTTAGCACAACTTTGAGTTCATCTTGAGAATGGCAGGGTTAATTAGTCGTTACTAATTTGTCATGGGTTTACAATATATTCCACAGATTGATTCTGAAATTCACACAAACTCACAGCCGTGGTGGACTCAGATGTAATAAAATTACAGTTGGGATCATGTCCAGTGTCCAGGTTAGAGCTGATTTAATTTTTAATCTGTTGATCTGTAAATAGGTGAGAGATACCAAAACGTAGACTGAAAAGAAAAACAACACGTATTATATATATATTATATATATATATAATACTTGCGGTCATGAAGCTAGTCGGCAACCTAGATCAGTGAGAAAATAATACGCGTGCATGCATTGTCCATATTGGGCTCAAATATTGTTTCAGAGAGATTGATTCTTCTTCTTCTTGAAGTTGAGAATAGCCTGATCTCCACGACGAAGGTGCCGAGACGATGCATTCTTTACCATTTCGAAACGCCGGAGCTTCTTGGAAAACCGGCAGGGTCGACGATCGGCGTGGTATATGCATCCGTTTAGATAATGCTTTTGATCCCAATCCTGTATTGCCCCTCTACTTATATATTTGATCAACCATCCCACAAATGTATTCAATTCTCAGTTTCGGAGAAACAAACAAACCAGAGAACCCAAAAGATTCAACAAAATCGCAGATGGATTATACACAGAAGAAGCCTACCAAAACCACCCATGAATTCCCCGAGGGCGTGAGAATAAGGGGGCGCATTGAAGACGGGTATGAGAAAATCCTCACGAAAGAGGCTCTGCAATTCGTGGCGAATCTGCAGAGAAAGTTTGGAGACCGTGTGAGTTATAACATGGCTTGCAGGAAGGAGCAGCAAGCCAGATACAATAAAGGTGAGCTCCCTGGATTCAATCCCTCGACCAAAGCCATCCGGGAAGGAGATTGGACTTGCGCTGCTACTCCTAAGGTGGTGGCTGATCGGAGAGTTGAAATCACTGGTGGCTGATCGGAGAGTTGAAATCACTGGCCCTGTGGAGAGAAAGATGATCATTAATGCTCTTAATTCGGGGGCCAAAGTCTTCATGGTAAGTTAAGATGCACTGCAAAATTTGTTCACAGTTCAATGGCTTCAATTGGTTTTAATTCAAAAAAATAAATGCAAATATATCTAAATTTAAAGATTATTTTATCATTAACTAAATAATTTAAAAAAAATGTTCTTAAATTAAATTAATTAAAAATGAACTAAACTTTATAAAATTATTATTTTATAAAATTATTAAAAATATAAAAATAAATAAATAAAAATTAAATTACAATTATTTTAATTTAAGTTTTTTTTACTTGTATTTTAAAGCGTGTAAAATTAAAACATATTTTTGATATTACTAACATGTATAAAATGATTATCATTTTAAATTTAAATCTTTCATTTTATTGTCCGAGTAGTAATGGATATTTTCATTGGAAATAGATGTTTCAATTTAAAAATAAAACCAAACTTATTTTAAATATTAAACTTTTTTTTAACTTTTAATTAAGTTTGAAAACAATTTTATATTTTATTTTAAGCTTAAAATATTAATTTTACAATTTAATTTGGAATTCATATTTTAATTTAAGTTAAAAAACAAATTTATATTTTACTTTACATTTAAAATATTAATTTTATAATTCACTTTACATTTAATTTTTCAATTTCTAATTATAATTTTATTAATAGTTTTTAAATCTTAAAATCATATTTTTATAATAAAAAATATTGATATGCTTTACTACTTTTAGTTATTATAAGTAAAATTATAAAATTAAATTATACAATATAGTTGAAAATTATGTTGAAAAATATTAGAATTATTTAGTAAATATTTAAAAACTTTTTATATAAAAGAAAAAGTGTTGTGATGTTTATGAATCCAATTTTAATATGCAATTATATGATTTTTTATAGTAATCACATTCAATAACAAATAATAACTATTACAATGCAAAAAAGAATTTGATGTGTTATATTAGTTTTACTTGGTTAAGTAATATTAGATAACATTTGTGTTCTACTTCACTCATACTCTAAAGTGTTACATATAGGGCTAATATATCAACATCAATACTCAATAGTTGCTAACACTTAGGTATCTTCAAAAACATGGAGCAAGACATGTCAGGTTTCTTTTGCTTTCAAACTACACATAAGTTACATTGTTGAAATGTTACATAATAATTTTAACTTTTAATTATGTTTTGCTATTACATTAAATTATTTCTAAGAGGCACGTATAAGCAGCTTTGCTGCTAATTTCATTTACTATTTTATTGTTGGGTGCATAATGCTTATAAAAAATAGTTCTGCTGACTATGAAGGGCTATGTATGCCTTAAATAGTTTATGAGGCTATCGATGGTAGTGTCTAGTGTTAGGTGTTTCATGTCTACCAAAAATTTCTCATAAGACTACGAAGGGATACTTAATGCCTAAATCACTCATGTAGTTGTAAATGACCATGAATGATGTCCGATGCTAATTTACTTTACATTGTTTCTTACATAAGTGGCAGGTACTAAGCAACTCCGTTGCTTATTCCACTTGTTTATAATAATAAAGAGATATAGACAATTGGTTATTTATAATCATAAAAGGATGTATATAAAAATAATGGAAACTATTTTTTTATGGAAAAAATTTAAAAAAATAAAAATAAAATTATTTCTTATTTTTTAAAATAATATATTTATCATAAATAAATTAATATAGTTTTGAAGGATTTATGATTAATAGAAGGTTATATTATTTTGTTGAGTACTTAAAACTAATATAGATCCATCCTAAATAGGGATCTACTAAGGGTTCATAACAATCAGATTTCGTGAAGTAAACCCTTTGCCAACATTTGCATTCAACACATTATTCGTGTAATGCAATGTTTATGGTTTTAGTTTATCTAATTTGTGTAGTTTTATATATATTATTTTTATAATAATTTATTATTTTTTAAAAAGGACACATGCCAGCTTCGGATGAGGAGAAGGAGTTACACATCTCACTCCATTGGGCTGGGCTATAAAATATGCCTTAAACAAAATTAACATTTTAAATGATTATATTTTTTTTTAAAGATAAAAGTAAAGTTTTACTCATTTACTTTAATTATGATGGTTTTGAATTTTAAAATTAGACCAAAATTTCCAAATTAAAATGTCCATTATTAAATAAAATTATAATTTTTTTTAAATAATTTACGATTTATTAGAAAACCATTCCACTAAAAAAATATGCGTAACACTCATTTGGTTGTAATTCCATTCCATACCAAATAGAATTATAGCTTCTTACCTAATTTAAAAATTAAGATTAATTTTGAATTTTAATGAAAAATTAAATTTTTATCTTTTCACCCACGAAGAAGCTTATTTTATTTGTGCGTTGGTTTCATGAACGCAAGTGAAAGTACTTTTCCGTGTCAAATAATTAATATATGATGTCATTTTGACCATGGACTTGGAATATAAGTGAAAAATTGAAGAAAAGAGTGTAAAGTTAGTCACCGAACATCATGCTCCACAGACAATTACAAAGCTCTGTTGGTGGTCTGTTCTGATTGTTGCCCTCGTTTCCCATCAACAGAAGCCGAGTGATTACAATTGAAAACACCTGGTAAGACATTTAAGATTCTCCAAACTCAATATGAAGACAATATGAAGAAATTGTTTTATTTTGAATTCTGTTATTCTGTCAACTCGTAGAATAGTTTGTCTTTTCAGAACATCGAAATCAAGGATGTGAATTTCACAAAACAGAGTCATTGCAAGCTGAGCGAAATCAGCGATGTTAATTTCACAAAACAGAGTCATTGCAAGATGAGCTCCGTATCTCCTGTAGTCTTTGTTAATAGAAGTGATCATTGGGCTCCATTAGATTCGGATAAGCGACGACCAATCTACAAAACTCACCGGAAACTCGTGAATTTCTTGTAAAAGAGATGATCGGTTTAGAAAGCAAATGCTGGCGCCTTCTTTTTTCCTTAAATCTGAAAGCAGGTTTTGTAGCGTGTCAGTCGCATGCATGGTATATAGGAAATATAGCAGGAAGTTTCTTTCCTACACAGGAAGGAAATCCGTTATAATTTCTACCCAATTCTCTACTAGTATGGTTTATTATTTGCGTCATAGAATGGCTGAAGGGCTCGCATAGCCGGCTCAGCCTCATGCATGCACTTCGCCGCTACGCAGTCCACCAGCCGGCAGACCGCATGGACCACCGGCGATAGCAAGTGGAGTATGTCGTGGTGTGAACAGATAGCAATGGGATATAGTTTTGATTTTTTTAATTTTAATATTATGACGTCATGTTGCCACATGTCAACTCAAATCCAGATAGCAAATCCCAATGTTGACATCACCTCCTATCCACCACCAATCAGCTGTTTACAAAAATAGCTTTTTAACAAAATTAAAAAAAATATTTTACAAACCCCTAAGTCATACTTTTGCAAAACAGGTTTAATTCTTTAAAGCTGCATCAAAACAGGGCAACTAATACCCAAAGTCAAAGGAGTTTGACTTCGATGGATTACAATATACCTGCTAAGGCAAGTATAATAATTAATGGAACTGGTTCAATATCAAATTAACAAATTAAAAAATGTCATTTATTAAGTGAGTATTCTGCTCGGCAAATTGGACAGTTAGTTTTCTGTCTGAACCATAAAGTAATGCAATTCTCATGGAAAAGGAGTTTGACTTCGATGGATTACAATATACCTGCTAAGGCAAGTATAATAATTAATGGAACTGGTTCGATATCAAATTAACAAATTAAAAAATGTCATTTATTAAGTGAGTATTCTGCTCGGCAAATTGGACAGTTAGTTTTCTGTCTGAACCATAAGGTAATGCAATTCTCATGGAAAATGTGGGTGCAATGAAGTTTACATACGTCCTCTCCCAGTTCAAAATTTTCATGGCAACATGGGCAGCTTGAAGTGATGCTATTTTTATCACTGATATGCCCCTCTGCAATGCTTATGTGAGGCACATCCAATGGCTCCAGCAGGTTATCAACTTCTCCTTCAACGTTAATATAAACTTCTGGACGTACTAATTCTCGTTCAAGGTTATCAAGTTGCTCTAAAACATGGTCAAAATCCAAGCCTCTCCCATCGTTCAATCTAGCAGCTTCTTCAACTTCTCTGAGACTTCCATTAACCTCCGCTAACAGTATTTCAAATTCTCTTGTTTCTTCTGCCAATCCATCTCCAAATTCTGTTGTCTCTCCTCTATCCATATCCACTCGATAGAGTTGTTCAAATTCTTCCAGAAGCACAGATTCTTCAAGTTCTCTCATCTCTTCATCCAAATCATCTTCGGATTCTCTTATAATCTCCTCTTCTTCTTCCAATCGAGGCTCTTCATTAGCAGGAGGCTCTTCGATTTCTCTTCTCTCACCATCCAATCCGTTTTCGAATTGAGAAAAAGGAGGAGCAGCGGCACTCAAACTCGTTGTTCTCGATCTTCTACCGCTGTTGCTCTCAGTTGATGTAGAAGTAGAACTACTACCTTCACCAGCAAGCTGTTTTGGTCCGTCCATGTCTGTATTTCCACCGCAATGTTTAATTATTGAATAAGAGGTAAAACAAATTTGAAAGCCAGAAGAGAGCATGTCGTTGCCTTTATAGTAGACCGGACTCATTTAACGGAGCCGACTCTATTCTCACGGCTTTTCAGATATTATAGTTTTATTATTATCTTGACAGGCGATTAATTACATTTATAACATTTACACGGCTTTACAATTTATTTTAGATTTTGGATTTGGTTAAATGGATTGATTAATTTAAGTGGAATAATTGTACAATGGTCTTTCTATCAGTTTTTGTTTGTTTGTTTCTTAAATGGTATTTGTTTTTTTATTTATTAATTAAGTGTCTAGCTCGGACACTCATGGTTTAATAATTAAATAAGAGGTAAAAGAAATTTGAAACCATGCCTTTGCCTTTATAGTAGACCGACTCATTTAAAGGAGCCTACTCCATTCTCACCTCAGAGTGTTGTTTCTATTTTTCAATGTTTAAATTTATAATGGTGTCGAGTAAGAGGGAAGGTCTTTGATTTTAGTTTTTCGCTCTAGTGGAACTCATCCGTGTTTTTCAAGATGGACTGGTCTTTTTCTTTTTAGAGACCTTGCTTGAGCTATCTTTAGAGGTGATTAATTACATGAATATAGGGGTTTAGATATTATTTTTTATTTTGAATTTGGTTGAATAGATTGATTAATCTAAGTGGAACAATTTTACAATGAGAATTCATTTCATGGTCTTACTATCAGTTTTTTGTTTGTTTGTTTATTAGATAGTATTTGTTTTATTTTTATGGGCGCCCGCATGAAGCTGCTACTCAATTATGATGCAATGGGAGCGTGCAAGCAGGCTAAATCGACAACGCACACGCGCGTCCGCTTCGGACTCACGAACCTCCACGCTAGATTGCTAGTGTGGGTAATAAGAGCACGCACGCACGTGTGGATGTGCATGCGCATTTGGACGCGTGCATGTGTTGGGCACGATAGCAAATAGGGACGCGCGCGTGTCTCTGTGTATTAAAAAAAACAAAATAATGCGTATTGTTTTTGCAACACCCCCCCCCCCGAGCGCGCAAGGAGGAGCCAACGACCCTAAGGAGACAAATTCGACCCCCAAGGAGGCCAGCCAACTTGTGTAAATCGCCTAAAATGCCGCTGGAGTAAGGTAAATAGAGTAGGAATGCAAATTTTTTTGTTTATTTCATTGTTTTTATTGTTTTGAAAATAAAATACAAAATTAAAAAGAAATTGAAAATCAATTGAAATGGGCAAAATTTGATACTCCATGTACAAATTACCTAACCACAATGACCAATACCAATGAACCATCTAAAGAAATGAATGAAACAAATCAAACAGAGGATCCAAACCCTGAATTAAATAAAGAAAACCCCAAATTAAATGAAGAAGAAAACCCCGAAGATGAATTACACGGGGATTTAAATCGGACTCATTTCACGGAGCCTCTCACCTCACTGTGTTGTTGTTGTTTTAAAAAAAAAAAATTATACGGATGTGGAGTGAGAGGGAAGGTCTTTCATTTTAGTTTTTCTTTCATTACTCTAGTGTAAATCATTTCTTTACAACAACAAATCAATATAAATGCACTCAAATATTATATTTATATTATTTATATTATTATTTTGACAGGTTTTAATCACATTTAGAAAAAGGGGTTAGATATTATTTCAGATTTTGGATTTTTTTTAATAGATCAATAAGATTAATATAAGTGGAACAACTCTACAATGAGAATTCATTTCATAATCTTTCTATCATTTTTTTGTTTCTTTGTTTGTTTATTTGTTTATTTGTTTGTTTATTAAATAGTTTTTGTTTTATTTTTATATTAATTAAATGTCTCCCTGCACGAGACACTTAACTTATGGTTGTGCTAGTATATTATATTTTGAACTTCCTCTAGTGGATTAACAAGATAAGTGTAACCAGTGTATGCTCAACATTCATTTCATTGTCGTCCCATAACAAGATAAGACACACCATGAAATATAATGGCTGTACACTTGTTACACACTAGTTAATCTTATTAATCTCCTAAATGAAGCCCAAAATATGAGATATTAACTTCTATGGGCATAATTAATCCATATCTATATATTTCTTAAAATTGTCAATGCATCTCAAAGCCACCCCTACATCTTTTGGATCCTTCACTAATAAAGCTCACACCATCTTTGTTTTCTTTAGAAATCAGCATGTGAATTATTATTATCTTGATAGGCTACTAATTACATTTATAACATTTACATTATTTTAGATTTTGGATTTGGTTAAATGGATTGATTAATTTAATCGGAACAATTGTACAATGAAAATTTATTTCATAGTCTTTCTATCAATTTTTGTTTGTTTCTTTCTTAAATGGTATTTGTTTTTTTATATTAATTAAGTGTCTAGCTCTACCCGACACTTTATTTGTGGTTGTGCTAGGATCTTATTTCATGCTTTAATCACTGAATATGAGGTAAAAGAAATTTGAAACCATGCCCTTGCCTTTATAGTAGACCCG
The DNA here is from genome assembly GCA_001517045.1 of Pseudotsuga menziesii. Lineage (NCBI taxonomy): Eukaryota > Viridiplantae > Streptophyta > Pinopsida > Pinales > Pinaceae > Pseudotsuga > Pseudotsuga menziesii. Next base: position 142,469 of record LPNX010861971.1, read on the forward strand.
ACTCATTTACAGGAGCCTACTCCATTCTCACCTCACCCTGCTATTGTTTTTTTTTCAATGTTTAAATTTATAATGGTGTCGTGTAAGAGGGAAGGTCTTTGATTTTAGTTTTTCACTTTAGTGGAACTCATCCATGTTTTCCAAGATGGACTGCTCCTTTTCTTTTTAGAGACCTTGCTTGAGCTATCTTGAGAGGTGATTAATTACATAAATATAGGGGTTTAGATATTATCTTTGATTTTGAATTTGGTTGAATGGATTCATTAATCTAAGTGGAACAATTTTACAGTGAGATTTCATTCCATGGTCTTTCTATCAGATTTTTGTTTTGTTTGTTTATTAGATAGTATTTGTTTTATTTTTATATTAATTAAGTGTCTTGTGGTTGTGCTAGTATCTTATATTTTGGACTTCCTAAAGTGGATAAATAAGATTAACCCAAGTGTAACAAGTGTACATTCAACATTTATTTCATGGTCTTCCTATAACAAGATAAGATGACCATGTAATATCATGGTTGTACACTTGTTATGCTCGAGTTAATATTGTTAATGTGCTGCATGAAGCCCAAAATATGAGATATTAATGTCTATGGGATTAATTAATCCATATCTATATATTTCTTACAGTTGTCAATGCATCTCAAAGTCACCCCTACATATCTTTTGGATCCTTGACTACTAAAGCTAACACTAGATTTTTTTGGATCCTTGGATCATAAGTGCATGACTACTAAATCTAACACAATATTTTTGGATCCTTGGATCATAAGTGCATGAATACTAAAGCTAACACCATCTTTTTGGATCCTTGGATCGTAAGTGCAATTGGGTTGGATTGAGGGATTCATAAACCTAAGACATCTTTTTAGATCCTTTACTTAAAATATTAGTAATCTATCTTTGTTTTCTTTAGAAATGAACATGTGAATTATATGTATGGTGGAAATATATATGTGTGTGTGTGTGTGTGTGTGTGTGTGTGTTGTGGAAATATATGTATTATGTCTATTATTTATTTATTATTGTTGTCGTATCATTAAATTAATAATTTGAGTTTATTTATTTGTATGCACTAGTTATTATGAGCCTGTTTAAGAAGCTATATATTTCTATCGATTGGGTTACATGGAATGGGATGCTAGAATGTGGTAGAAAAACTTAGATTCAATGCTAATCCATTTTGGACATTTAACTGAAATTCGTTATATTTCTTCAAGGCATGGTCGAAGAATAATAGTTTCTTTAAATTAGGCATGATATCCCCCAACACATGAACCCATTTCGGAATAATAGCCTCGACCAATAGATACTTAACGTTCCTCTTAATTTACACATGTCAGAACTTCATTTTCTGTGGTGCAATGTACCATGGTGGCGATTTTGTATATATAGAACTAGGATCTTCGACATCATTGGTAGCTTTAATGTGTCCTTTTGGGTTGGTATATCAACCACCAATTATCTTTTTCTTTGGAGGATTAATCGAAATAGATGGTCATGGAGGGGTATCCACAACATATACTCGAGCCATATTAGTACTAAACACATTTATTTCCATGGATGCAACTCACAACATTCATAACTTAGCTTTGGGAAACTATTAGAGTTCTGAATTGCTCAGTACTCTTCAACAGTTCAACACAATGAGTTCAAATGGTTAACGAACTTCCTTTCTGAATTAAATCATGCATGCAACTTTCTTGTCGCATCGCATGGTCAATGAATGTGATGAGATATCGGCAATGATTATGAGGGTGGTAGCCATTATGTTCACACACTCAAGTCTTTTCAGTTGTTTATGACAATTTTCCACTAACCCAGCTGCTACTTCCACCATAAAAGGAGTTATTTAATGTGCATTAATTGTAGACTTGACGGATGAGAATTCTCGAGAATTGAGCTTTGACATAATCCCAACCGCAACAATTTCAAAACTTTGACCAATACATAGGATAGTACCTAGACATACTACAACAATTGAATGGATTCGACAAACTTATACACATATATAGGAATTTGATACATAGTAATTGGACCAACATAGATATGTATAATATTTAAAGCACAAAAAACTTTGACAAAGAAATCAAATGTGGGGTTTCCAAAATATTTTTCGTACTTGTATATACAAATTCAGTTGATGGAAATGCGTCTACTATCCTTACAATGTCTTAGCTGAATTCCATTCACTAATCAAGTAGAAGTATTGATATCATCGACATGACTTCTCATCCCTCTGTACTTTTCTCAAACATAAGGATTTTCTTTTCCAGACCGAATCTCTAACATTCTCTAGCACTGAGACCAAACTGATATGGACTACTTATGAACAAGCCACGAACTCGTCGGGCTAGCCTTTAGGCCAAAAATCCCTATTTTTCTAGAACCTTAACTTCAAATTCAACAAGAAATGTATCCAAATTAGGTAATCCTTCATATGTAGAAAAATCACATACCTCAGTGCCAACCCATCGTAGATACTTTGTGATCTGAGTACACATTTGCATAAAAACTTTATGTAGACGATTCTTCGAGTTTTCTAGTGCTTCTCCTAAGTAAGATGAACATGAGCTAACACTTTACCAGCTCAAATTCCCATCGACTGTCAGATTATTATAATAATCTAGTCAAGAAGAGATGTTATAGATATTGTCTGGAAGGCCTCATGATATTATTTATGGATAGGTTCCACATACGTTTTCCTTCCAACATATCCAATGGTGCAACTAATCTCATCTATGAGTACTCGAATGAAAAAATCCTCTTCTTGAACTTGAATATGGTATGATTTTAAATGGCCTAGTCAATACCGAGGAGTGATGGGTATCAATTACTTTCATCAACAATTTCTATCACTTCAAAATATGCATAATTTCAAAGCCCCTCCACTTCGATATGGACTCTTGGTAGTCGACCAATTGGAATAACCTTTAACTAATTCACCAACCAAAGTTGGAGTAGGGACCACACTAGTTTGGTCTTCCCCATACTTTCCCATGTTTTCTTTGTTAGAATATTAAAATCTAAGACCAATTCTAATCTAATGAAATCCATATAATAATATCCAATTTGAACTTTCATACACAACTCTCGTCCAATATTCCTTCTTCTATGAATGTGATTTACAAATTTTTCTTGTCGGGGATCTTCTTTAGGTTCTTCTAATATACTATAAAACCCTTTCAACTCATTCTCATCTTTAACAAAATCCAAACAATGTTTTAAGAAATTCTTCAAGGTACTTACCTTTCTTGTCGATTTCTCTAGTAGAGATTGGTCGAACCGAGGCAACATATCATATACTAGTCCTTCATCAAATACAAGAGGAGCATTCCAAGTTGAGAATCCATTATCCCATCCTGTGAATTCATTCCCTTCTTGAAAGAATACCCTTTATCTTTCTGGAGCTTGGTATAGTCGAAAAAAAAAAAAATTCCAAGTAAACCCCTTTCAATGTAAGGTAAGTTGGTCAATGTATAGGTGGTCGAAGTGGAGTAAGTGTTTTTTGAGGTAAAAAGGTGTCGGGTCAAAAGTCCCACCAAAAGTAGTCTATTCAAAAACATGTCTGCCACACTAAAAACTTCTCGAAGTATTTTGGTAAGTTTAACTTGTCGAAAAATGACTTCTCTAGTCGGAGTTTGACTTAGAATTGTGAGGTAAGGGTTAGACAAAATTTACCCGACAAGTAAAAACAGGTCGAGACTCTTTGAAATTTTTTTATTTTATTTAATGACTAGGGGTAACTCAAGTTACTGTGAGTCGTAGGAGTTCTCAATAATGGTCAAGAAGGTAAGTAGATACAGACAATTAGGAAGTTTTCCATTTTTAAATGTCATTGATAAATATAGGTTTTTTTAACTAGCACATCCTAGGTATGTAGATAGAGACAATTATGAACTTTCCCATTATGATGTTTGATTTACTACCACAGCCACAAGTAACAAGTGATAGGCCAAAATATATAATTTTATATCCATTATTCATCCAAGATTGTTAGAATTAATATAAACGAAAAAACAAATACTATTTAATAAACAAAAAAATACAAAAACAAATATGAAAAAACACTTATCAAATTAATAAATAAATAAATAATGGAACTCGTTCGATATCAAATTACAATTTAAAAAATGACATTTATTAAGAGAGTGATCTGTTAGGCAAAACTGTAACAATTTGTTTTTGTTTTTTCATATCCCTTTTTGTTTATTTGTTTATTAAATAGTATTTGTTTTATGCCTATATTAAGTCTAACCATATGGTATTAGTAATGGATATAAAATTATTTATTTTAGTTTTTGTTTATCTTTACAAAACTAAGTGGTTAATTTGGCCTATTAGCATTGATCCATCTCTTTACTTGTAGGAGTGATGGTCAAGAAGGTAAGTAGATACACACAATTAGGAACTTTTCCATTTTTAAATGTCATTGATAAATAGAGGTTTTTTTTACTAGCACAGCCAAAGTAAAGGTAAGTAGATTTAGACAATTAGTAAGCTCTCCAATTTTAAATGTTATTGATAAATAGAGGTTTA
>LPNX010861990.1:2892-17892 GCA_001517045.1 Pseudotsuga menziesii
TTCATCTTGAGAATTGACAGTGAGAACTTGGCATTCCTCATACTACTCACAAAGTGTGAGTAATGAAGTATATTTAGATGTCTACTCTATCCAAAATGTGTCCTCTCTTGAAACTAGGATCTTTCTCAGAGACACTTTCCACAAACCTGCCTGGAGCAATGATAAAATTAAAGACAGCCATGCACTATGCCTTAAGAATAACCAACCCCTTTCCTTCACACTATGCTCTTTGTATAATGTTTGAAGCTGAGAGAGTATATCTAGAATGATATTTGCCAGCTGTGATAGCTCACTCAGGCCGGTTCAAACTTCAAATTCCATTCATTCGCTCATATTTATTTTATTCTGTAGGAAGGTGTAGTCGATTGCAGAATCCTATAATCTATAGAATCTATCATACACACCTTTGGCTCACCATAAATTCTAGCTAAATCGGATGACAAGAGAACCCTGTGCACTATCAACCAACCCATGCACAAAATTAGGTACTTAGGTTATATATATGTCAATCCAAAGGTATTATATATAAAGGTATCTACAGAATAGCTTATGAGTTCCTATAAATGGAGATTAAAAGTTTTCTACTGTTTAAGTCTATCCTCTTCAAATTATCTTAAGCTTTCCAATCATTGAAGCATCTACTGAATAACTTGTGAGTTCCAATAACCAGACATTAAAGGTTAACATGTACCTGCTTCAATGATGGGGAAAGTTTACTTCTTTGGTATTCATTTAGCGACTACATCCCAAGACTTCTACTCAATGAACTCTTCTTGCAGTCTCTTTTTAGAAAGGGTTATGAATTTGATCCCGCAGTTCAGGTTCTCTTGTATTGAATGCCACAAAAAAATCAGTTTACTTTGAGGCTTGGCATAGGTCTTCTTTTTAACTAACTGAGAATTATCTTTCTTGGTTTCGTTTAATGATTTTCCTTTTGATAAAGAATTTGGTGCCACCATATGAGGGGAAGACATTGGATACCGTATGGTAAAATATTATAGAACTAGATAGTCTTTTCCACTCTTTTCTTCAGTTCAGCCTCTTTCTCTTGTGGCAGGGACAAGTCATCATCCAAATCAGAATGCTATAACCGTCATGGCTGTAAGACCTAATGCAATGATTCTCCATGGTAGTTTGCCTCCAACAAATGTCCAAGAGGGCTGAGCGCTGGCTGAGGACAAGGCAAAATGGTGAGTAGTCAGCTCCAAGGTGATCATCCTTTATAAGAAATACCCTATATCTGATTGCATTCATAAAGAAACCTTCTTAAAGGTTGGTCATTTCATTATAATGTGCACAGGTATGGCTAAATGAAATCCTTTAACCCAATTGCTCAACTTTAAATCATGCAACAAACCCTCATCATTGTGCACTATCCAAACATGGCAATGAAAGGCATATAAATCTCTCTCAAGGACTGAATACTAGTGGATCTTGACCTGTTACTTGATTATGTAAGGCTGCAAATGGATTTCTACGCGAGAATATTGTATCCACAGTGAGCTACAGGGCTCCTATTAATTCTAAATACTGAGCCAAGTCAATGCTCTTGTTGATCAAATAATTTCTCAAATTGGCATTTTGAAAGCTTGCTTGTTCATCCTTAAATTTATCATGAAAAAGGAGGACTTAAATTACTTTATTCTGTATCCCTTCCTGTAGGTTTCAGGGGCTGAATTTGGTGTAATAAAGATCTTTGAGACCGCTGCAAAACACTGTTCTAGAATTAACCCTCCAATGTATGCCTTTTATAGACTTTGTATTAGGGTGAAAATCCATCCAAGGATACAAAATTAGGCTTGAGGAATGATGTCGCTGCTACAGGAGAAATCTAACAGTCACTTTAAGGCCTTATTTTTCTTCCTCTGCCCCACAAAATGTATACTATATGCAAAATGGGAGTGCTACCAAACATCCATGGAGATAAGGAATACCATGTGTGAAACACCATCAAGCCACCAATCTACACATTCATCGATGATCCAAGGCATCATCAAATGAACATGTCATCCTTTACTGAAATTGGCATTAGTTACTAGATGGACATTTTGTAAAAGATATCTAGTAAAGTATGCACTGCACATACAGAGCATCAAAGGTGGCACTGGGGGGGGAGGCTTGGAAGCTCAATAGCATGTTTATACTCAATAGTCTACGTCTCAATAGTATTATTCTCAACAGCTCACTGCTCAGTATTCTTTGGCTCAATAATCTGCAATTGACAGACCTCATGTTTTATACTTTGCTTGCAATCCTGCAATCCCTTAATAGTCTCTTTCGCAGTCAGTCGTAGAACAAGGCATCATAGTCTTCTTTTCAAATCTGATATTTGTAAAATAACCAGTTGTTGTATGCTTTAAGAGGGCCAGCTTCTTCATGAGCTCATTGACAGAGGCTTAGTGGACAGCTTCATTAGATAGCTAGTATTTTATGCTTCCACTCTCCCAATCTTATCCTTCAACCCATCAATACCATCTTATACATGCTTTTGTAATTTCCTCTGTTCCATTTGTGGTTGATACATTCATTGTTGTTTAGATGAGCTGAAGCACTGTGGTGCTTTTTTTGCCATTTTTGTGGCTAGTGTATATTGAAAACAAGCAAGCACGGTGTAAGTTTGGAATAAACTGTCAAATATAGAACAACACCACTGGCTACACCATGTATGTGTTTCTCAAGAGGCCAGATTATATCAAATATGTGTCAAATTTGGTCACTGTTTGTTCTCGAATTCTTTTGACTCGACCACCAGGTTAGTGACTATTAGTATTTTTTGTCTTTGACCATCATCATCATCATGGATGGATTTTATCCATTACCTTAGCCACTGGGGTTCGGTTCATCTTACATTATGTGGCTGTTTGCTCAAGAGGGATTAGTGCATGCTGGCAAGAGGGCCATTGTATATGTGGTTGAGCCGTCAAGGCTGTAAAATAAGGCCAGGTGGTATACACATCCAGTGTAAATGGTATCCCACCTCTTTAAAGGAAGCATTGGTAATCCTTAAGACCAATGTTAATCCTTAAGACATGTTTTTAAAATGAGAAAAAAAGAAATACTATTATATATGGAGGTTTGTATCTGTGTGTGTGAGATACTACTTATGGTAAAATTGTTTTATTGCTCTCATTTTTTCCATAGCATTCTGAAATGTATTACACTCGAAAGACATGTAGAAAACTCAACCAGGAGACAATTTGAGTTTTAAGTTCAACACTCTTGTGACACATGCAGATTTGTGACCTATCCTCACTGAAGGAGATCAAGGTCTTCACATCTAATTTTACATCAAAAATTCAACCACTTAATGTCTTGGTAAATGCTCTATCCCTAATCATTGATCTACAGGGTTCTGCATCATGGGATTTCAGAGTTCAGACCAGCACTGAGAACATTGTAACCTGCCATCAGATATTGTAGAAGCTAGATCAGGAGTTTTCTCTTCTTTATGAAGGATACATGATATTATATCTGCAAAAGAGATATTTCTGTGAGATCTGTAATCAATTGAAATTTGATGTAGGCAGCAAGGTTGTTATTCAGTGTGGTTTTATATTTACTGGTGTGGTAAACCTGGACTGGAGTAGTTGTGTTCTAGCAATGTGGCATATTTAGAACAACAGATCTAGAGTTGTGAAGCAGATGGGAAAGATGGTTCAGCGGTAGAAACATAAGATCTGTAACAGATGTCGAAGATGTGGGTGATATCAGGAAAAAGTGTGAAAATACAGGTTGGACCAATGGTAGTAAAATGATATTGCAATTTTTTATTTTCTGATTTAGCTAATTAATTAATTTCTATTATTTATATTTTAAAAATAAATTATTATTTATATAATACAGAAAATAGAATAGGTAGATTAACAGTGGCATTTCCTTATTGCAAAGAGGGCTGCAATAAGGTCTAAATAGGCACTAATAGACACATTTTTTGTATCTTGTAGCAAAATTCTTTTGGCTTTGATCACAGCTTATGAATTGATGTATCAGTACTTACAATTCCTTCAAAAATACACATACAGGCATGACAGACAGCCTTGATTTTCAAATATATAGGCCTCATAACTGTAGTGTCAAGGAAATGAGATGGAAAGTCCTTTTGGATTATTCAATATGTCCCATCATTAGGAAGAAAGAGAGATCTAAACAATGGTGCTATTTGAATGCCTCCGAGGAACCATCTCAAAACAGATAACTAATTCTAGTGGAGTTGTTTGTTGGTGTGCTTAATATCGACATATCTTGTTTTTCCTTTGAGATATCCTAACATACTATTGTCTAAGTATTTCAGGACACAAGGGCTGTGGGGAATGCATTTAAATAATTTAATAAAGAATTTGCAGAGTTGTCAGTTTGCCTTTTGGATGGTTAAATAATTCAATTGTGCTCTGGTCAAGGCTGAGTTTCTGTTTCTATTTTACCCCTTTTGGCAGCTGGTGAGATGCTGCATGTAGCTGAAGCCTTCATTGACAAGGCTTTTCATCCTACTATAATTTGCAGAGGTAACTCCTATCTTTTAAGTCAAGTTATGTTCATTCATGCTATTTTCACAAGTTTAAAATTTGTAACATATAATCTTTAAGAGTTATCTGAAAGTACAGTTAAGTAAATTTGAGTCTTTTTGTGCAGCCTACAGTAAAGCTCTTGAGGATGCTATTGCTGTTCTTGACAAGATTGCTATTCCTATTGATGTGAATGACCGTAAGTTTTATTGGCCTATCCTGAGCAAGTAACGATGCTTATTTATTTTATGTTATAATTGGTATTCAACTTATCAATTAAATGATAAGCTGAATGCACTCTTTAATAAAACTAAGCACTTCAACAGCTCCTTGTAAAGGAATATTACTGGAGTCAAAAACACTGTCATTTGCAGAGCAGGGCTGTTCATGTCCATTATAGATGACTACTTGCCTGCTAGCCTCTGAAAACAGATCTCCAAAGACATAGGGTTTATAGCAATTTATATCAATGCTTTGTTCTTCATAGGGTTTTTGTTCTTTCATGTTGAGAGTTTTAAAGTTGCCCATATGTGCCCATTCTGGGCACATATCATCACAAAGAGGTGTACCTTTGACTGATTGAACTAATACTAATCCAACCCAAATTTCTTCTAATTGATATACCACAAGATTGTCTTTGCAACAAATTCATTGCAGGAATAGATTCAAACCCACAAGATGAATTAGTGAATCTTTTGTGTGGTGTTCCTGTGAGTGATCCACTGCGTTAGTTTTTAGAAAATTCTCTAAGTGAAGGGGTATGGAGTTTCTTAATTTTTATATTGCTTTTTGAAATGACTCAGTGGAGTCACATGTTGTGCCTTGTTTTCTCATAGAAAATGCATGAATGGATGCTTGTAGGGATTAAAACGATTATCAAAGAACATTGATTCTACTGGTAAGGAGATGCATAGTATCATAGGGGATCATCTGCAGGTGAGTTTCTCTTCCACTTGGCTGTTTTTTTTGTCTATATATTCTTATCCCTTTGACCTATTTTGGTCTTCAGTGGACATAATACAATTTCTTATTTCTGTCAGGTAGACTTTTCTGTTCTTTATATGTTTTCACAGAATAAAGGAAAGTTGTTAACTTCTAGGGATAGAAACAAAGGGAGCATTTTGGGAAATATGTGTTTTTGTTCAGAGATTTTTATCATTGCTTAACATACATTTTATTACAACAATGTTGGCCATCCAATTGACATCTATTACTGTGACTACTTTTTATCTGGTCTTTCCAACTATACTTCCTTCGAAGGTTGCCAATTTTTGTTAGTGATGTTGTTTTTAAAATCATACTTGTCATTCAACATTCAATTTGATTTGCAAACAATGAAGCCTACCTTGGATAGTACAAAATGCAAATGAAGGGCATTTCCTAGAATCTATTAGACACCATATTGATCTTGCACTCTACCACTTTACAAAGCATGGCATGTTTGATATATGAAGATGTACTTTGTTTTGGTGTTAATCCCAAACAAATTTAATGTTATTATCAGATTTCGAAAAAATGTTCAAAAAAGGGAAAGAAACCCCACTTTAAGTGTAATTGATCTAGTCTATCCTGACAGTTGACTGTGTCATTTTTAATTACTTCCTAGAGAGGAAGATCCCTTCTGCTGGAGGCTCATCTATAATCTCTGAGTAAGAAGGCTTCTGGAATAAAAATCTAAATTTGATCACTAGTCTTTTTTTTCCCTTTGTTTTTCTTAAAGTTTGAGTGATTTCTTTATCGGCCATTACATAGGCATGTGGATCTATACTTGGTCCTGAATCTGATGCCAGATTTCAGTCTCTGTGTTAGTAGATATAGCCTCAGAAAACAGATCTTGTATGCAACAAGCAAGGTTAGTCTCTGGAAATTGCTTGAAATTGTTATTTCTCAAGATGTATATATACATCGTATCATCCCCATTTGCAGATATGCATCATGTCATCCCCATTCCATCCTCTCCTACTAGATTCTCACCATCTCTTGAATCTCCAAGCAAGAATAAAAATATTCCTCCCAGTGCAATAAGCTCTCATGTCCTGCATTAGTAGCTTACTAAAGGGCCACATCAAGGACATTCTCAGACTCCTAACTATGCCAAAGAAGTTGGGTTGAATTTTAGGATTGATTCTGAGATGTAAATATGAATATGTTTGAGTTGATATTGGTTGTCAAACTGAAGCCATCTCTTAAATTGACCAGTCGTTTATTTATTATTAAAGTTCAATATCAGTGATATTCTTTGAACTGCTTCATTCTTGATTTGGAGGAGTGACAATCTAGAAAGAATAAGATACTCTATTTTTTATTCTAACTAAATTTGATGATCTTGTGCTGGTCTTTAAAGTGATAAATAATGATAGGGTTGGATCTTGTTGATTTATGATATTCATGGGCAGTAAGCTGGCTAATCTCACAGTGGATGAATACCATGGCATGGGTTTGAATACAACACAATAATTTTCTTTTTAAAAAAAATGCCATACCGTCGCTTAAGCGACGCCTTTAGGTGTCGGTGATGCGACATCTCCAGTAATTTTTTTTTATAAAAACTCCCCTACCGTCGCTTAAGCCGACGGACATCTGCGTCGCTTAACCGACGGACATCTGCAGTAATTTTTTTAAAAACTTTCCTACCGTCGCTTAATAAGTGTCGGATAACTGACGGTGTACATTCAACCGACGGTTAGTAAAGTGTCGCTTAACCGATGGTTACTTAGGTGTCAGATAACCGACGACAAGTTACCGACGCTTATAAAAAAACCAAAGTGTCGTACATGCGACAGGGAAGTGTCGAAAATCTGACATGACGGCCGTCGGATTTTTGGTCGAAATGTAGTAGTGCCCCACTCTCGCATGTATAGTTTCTTCATTCAACATGGTTGTCTCCATCATTCACAATTTTATTGAAAGCATAATCTTTCAGTTACATCTTTGCTCCAAGGACCTATTAGTGGATTCCAGAACTGACCAATCTCATTCAAAACTAAAACAGTGATTCAAAATATTACAAAAAAAAATTATCTGTTGGGGGATGTTACATCCTCACCCCCTTATTGCAACACTGTCCACAGTCTTCTTAGTCTTCTTCCATAGCTTCTGGAAATAAACCTAGGTACTTCTTTCACAAAACTTCATATAATTCCCAAGTCGCCTCCTCCAGGATAAAGTGCTTCCATTGCAACTTAACCCAAGCGATGACCCAATTTCGAAGTATTGTTTCTTTCTTGTCTAGAATGCGTAAAGGTTTCACTTGAAATTCTCCTTCTACTTCCACCTACACCACATTCTAGTCAATGATATGAGTGGAATCATGTATATACTTCTTTAGTAATGAAATATGAAAACTATTATGAATTTTCAAAGATCAAGGTTGTATTCCACGGCTCCAATCCTTTCCAATATTTGAAAGGGTCTGCAAAACCATGGAGCTAATTTGGTACACCTTCCCAATTTAAGGGAGCTCTTTTTGGGCTTGACTCAGAGGTAAACATGGTCTTTGACAGAAAACTCTTTATGTTGTCTTTTTAAGTCAACATAAATCTTTTGGAGATCTTGTACCACTTTTAAGTTCTTTTGTACCTTTGAACAGTTTGTTCCATGGCTTGTACCATTTCAGGTCCTACTAATAGACAATCCATGGGGCTATCCCAATTAACAGGGGTAGTACACCTTTTTCCATGCAATATTTTGAACGAGCTCATTTTTTCTGAGGCTTGATAGCCATTATTGTATGCAAACTCTACTAACTGCAAATAGTCCTCCCACTTAGTGGGGTTTTCCATAACATACATTCTTACCATGTGTTGGATGACTTGATTTTTCATGGAAACAAACCTCATCCACCCATATCACAGCTCACATCCATGAGTGGTGTAAATGAAAGTCTTTGTAAGATTAAGCTCAGTGACCTATCTCCCTAGGTTGGTTCCTTAAATATCCCCTCCATGCTATAGCCAAGGATGTGGTCTTTGAGCACTGAAAAATTGAAAAAGAATCCATTCTTAAGGCTCGACAATATGACATTATTTATGCATAGTTTGTTTACCTATTTATGATCATTCTCGATGCTCCTAGAGGTGACTCCTCTTGTTAGGAACCTCCAGGAGTGTCTCACGCCACATATGGTATTGGAAGTGTTGTTGTATCTCTTCCAAATCCATATTTTCCTTACCCTCCCCCTTTGAGTGGTTATGCATATGGTAATCCTATGAGTGTCGATCTTAATCATTAGGTCCCTGCACCTACACCATACTATTCCCCTAATCCCTCTTTGGAACAATGGAATAATCGTATCCATTTGGATAGTTAAGAAGCAAGTCCGAATTCCATGATGAATAATAAAATAATAATATATGTATTGATAGATGATGATAAAATATTTATTTATAATTAATAATATCATTTAAATATTCACAACATTGCCTTCCCCTTGGGAAATATTTGTCCTCAAAGCTTGATTTTTCTAATGTCGTCCTTCATTCTAATTCTATGTCAGTATTAGAATCAAACGAGAATTATTTTGCAGAGACTTGCACTTCCTTTCCATTGATGATTCTTCACTGTATTGTTTGACTATTCCTACATTTATGGCCCGAGGTCCAATCGTCAGCACATCAATGACATGCGTTTTTCTTTTCTTTTTTTTATCAAAGTAACTATTAGATGTTTTCAACCTATTTTCAATTTCATAGGCATATGATTTAGTTTTGTGGCATTGATGACCGTATGACCAATTATTTTCACAATACCTACATTGTGTCTCTTTTTCTTGTCGATAGTCATTTATCGCCTCTTGTTTTTATTCCTTCCAATTTTCATTCTACAGCTTTTGTTGTATGTCTTTCCACTTCTACGTTAGTTATGTCATGCATCTTTAATTATTTTTGGAGGTATGGTTTAAGAACTCCTAAATAGGTTTCGATTCTTTGTTTGTCAAACAACCCAAATACTCGTGTCGATAGGGATTCCCACTGATGTGTGAATTCCTCAACGCTTCCGACCTATTGTAATCTGGTAAGTTTACTGAAAAATTCATCTTCTCTGATTCCTTGAAACCTATTAAAAAAAACATTTTGAACAAGTTCCAGGTGTAGGAAAAATTGTCTCCCTTCCACCATAAGTATCAATTATAGGCGTACCCTTCCATATGCATTGACACATATTTCACCTTCTCCTCGTCATATTGAATATTGTAGATGTCGAAGTACTCTTCCTCTTTGTTTAACTAGGAAACACATTGGTCTTCACTTCCATTATATTTCAACAACTCTATTTTTTCCTTAGGTGGGTACACTATGTAAGGATGATATTGGTTTCCTTTTTCTTTATAGTTTGATGGTGGCTCAGACATATTGGACGATGCAACCGACATATTTGAACTGTTTCTTTGTTGGCGGTGATTTTTATCCTTTTCCTTCTCTACTATATTACTGATAGCATCTATTTTGTTGTTTAATCGTGCCTCCATATCTGGCAATACTTTTGTTTCTATCTCTTGTTTAAGTGTCACATTATTAATCTTTATTTATTTTTGCAAATCTTCATTAGAGGAAATTTCAATTTAAAATGGGCCTTCCAAAAATAATACAAATTCCATGTCATCATGTATTAGCCAATCAAAATTCTTTAAAATTCAAAAAGGGATCACCTCTTAAACAATTTTTTAATATCAATTTGGGGATAGGTATCATAAAAAAAACTACCTTTTTTGTTCGTATTTTTGACATATCTCCCTATGTTTTTACTCAAATTTCGATCGGGAGAGCTCGTTGGATGCGGAATTAAATTTTGCATCCAATGAGTACCTACTCGGCATACTTTTTATGAGCCCCGCTACCCCAAAAACAAGAAATACCTGAAAAATGTGATGATGATGTCATCATCACATTTTTTCAGGTATTTCTTTTTTTGGGGGTAGAGGGGCCCGTCAAAAGTATGCCAAGTGGGTAATCATTGGATGTGGAATTTAATTCCACATCCAATAAGCTCTCCCGATCGAAATTTGAGTAAAAACACGGGGAGATATGTCGAAAATACGAACAAAAAAAATAGTTTTTTCTTTTCTTCCTCCAAAATTAATAAATATTATTTTATTATTTTAACTATTATTTTATTAATTTTCCTTAGGAGGCCCATTTTGAGTTGAAATTTCCTCTAATGCTTGATTCTTGGAGAGTGTTTCCTGTGTGGAAATGTGAAATGAGGTATCTAACATGTCTGGACTACTGACATGGTATGTACCAGGAATTAGTTTTTGTAACACCTTCATTAATGTATTATGGTTCTACGTCATGGTGCTCAAGTTCTATGTTATGGTGTTTATGTCTTGATTCATGGTACTCATTTTGTCATCCAAGTTGTAACACCCCAGTTTCGACCCCGTTTGCATTAAAAATGTATGTGATGTATAAATTGTAATTAATCATGGTGTGGAGATAAAGGCCAAGGCCCTGCCATCAATTTGGTTCGTTATGTTTCGGCAATTAAAATCGATGCCAATGGTATTTCATGCTATTTGACACATTATAATTTTGGACATCATGTAAATACGCAATTTGATTAAATACCCACAACTAGCTACGTCAATGCAACATTAAAACAGATGGGGGCATGATTTCCTAAGGATAATGGGGGGAGGATAATCAAACCTTGATCCAATGGGGAAAATCCAAATGTCAAGGGGAAAACCCATCAAGCTATCAATCACCTTTCTTGTCTTACTCACCCAATCATTTATTTCCACCAGAAATTGGTTGAGGTAGTTATTGCATGGGGATGGGAAGAGTATGGCAGTCCAAATTTGAATTGGAGAAGCCATTAGTTTTTTGGAAACATGATTTTGACTTTTGGGGCAAGTTAACACCAAAAAATGCATGCCCATGCTATTTTTCACCCACGTCCTCCATTTCCTCACGCATTTGAAGATTGGAGAACTATCTCTCCTTCATGTTTTTATCTGATGTGTGTGTTTTCCCTTACATGGGGTAGCCATTTTCTTCATTTTCCCCAGGATGGGAAATCGTTTTTGGTAATGATCAGTGGTTGGGTTTCCTTCCCATGGTTTTGTTGCATTTCCTCATTGTTTTCCAATCTGGAAATAATTTTTGGGTAATTCCCAATGAATTGGAGAGGAGACCATGATTTATCGGTGTTTGTTGAGGCTATTTTTTCCCACGTGAAGGTCATAAACGTTATGGAAGTCAATTTGCTGTTAGGGGGTTGTTTTTACCCATTTTAGAAATTTGTTTTGTTGCCAAAATCATTATTCCTCAACCCAAAATTTTGTATCTTGTTGTGTGTGCATATTTTGCTTAACCTAAACTGGTGGGGAGTGGAATTGGGTCTGAACTAGCTTGATAAACCTATTGTATGAAGGAACCTCACAGGAAGATCTAGAGGGGTTGTTTTTCTTCTTTACACACCCTAAATAGTACCAAAATGGAAGGCGTAGCCTAAGGAACTATGTAGCAAAGAAGGGGATGCTTCCTTCTGTTGGGTGTGTAGATGTTTTAGGAGCCAAGCCCGATCTAGTGTAGGTGTCCATAGCTCTGTGGTTGAGCTCACTAGCTTAGAAGTTCAAGCTTTCCACCTCCCTGGCATCCTGATAAACCCAACTGTGTTTGGCTTGGCTGAATCTTGATGTATCCTTGGCTATGTGTGAGTCTTCTAGTGTTCCCTTATTGCTTGTGGGAATCATGCCCAGCTCGAGGGTAGCAGTGCTGCTGAGAGATTGATGAGCACACTAGCATATGGTTGGGTGGAACGTTGCAGCAACATAGCTGGTTGCAGGACAAGCTTCTTTCAAGATAAGTATTCTTGTCTATTTTAT
The DNA here is from genome assembly GCA_001517045.1 of Pseudotsuga menziesii. NCBI lineage: Eukaryota > Viridiplantae > Streptophyta > Pinopsida > Pinales > Pinaceae > Pseudotsuga > Pseudotsuga menziesii. The sequence continues at coordinate 15,223 of LPNX010861990.1, forward strand.
CTCTGCAACTATATATGTTTTTATGAATCAATATGAACATGTTAAATGCTTGAATGAAATGTATTTTGCTTCCATTGTATGTTAATGATTTATGAATCTATGCATGTTTTTAGTTCAATGAATTTCATTTTATGTTCATGGGGCTAGTTTGCTTCGATTAGATAGTAGTAAATTCGCGTCCTCTCTCTGGTAGAGGGTTGGGGATGCGACACAAGTCTTTTTGTTTCTCATTCATGATGTCCAATTTTTTATCCATCATTCTTTCTAGTACCAAAACAACTTTGTCTTTGATTTCTTTCTTAAGCACTGTATTGTTATTTTTCATTTCTTCCTTCAAGCTTTTTTGGTTAGCAATGAGGGCCTTGATGTCCTTCTCCAATTTATTGATTTGGTCTTTTAATTTAGTCATGGTCTTGGTCCTTGTATGCGGAGGTGTGTACTTGGACGTTATTTTGGCTTATGAGGGGTGGAAAAATGTCTTATACAAAATCTTCAAATTTTTCTTCAATAATAATAAATATTAATTAATTAATTATTATTTTTATAAACTATATAAATAGTTTGGTATATAGTTTTTTTGAAAAAATTACATATATTAAAATAAATATTATAATAATATTATTGTTATTATATTTTATTTATTTTATTGAAAAAATGACAAAAATATTTTTTTTTAGGGTTGAATGGGAACGTTGCATGACTCTTTAAGGGGATATCAAGAGTGCAGCATGTGTGAGGCTATAGGAGTATGGGGAGAAGTGAACACATAGGTGGGGCATGGTGGAAGAGCATGGAGGTATGGCGAGGGCGCTGCAAGGGTGGAAGAAAACAATGGAGAGGCAGGTGGGGGTGGCACGCGAGGGTGAAGGGAGCCTAGTGGTGGAGAGCATGGAAGTGGAGAAAAGCACGAAGGATTGATGCAGCGGAAAAAGAGTGCAGTGGTGAGAAGGGAGCCCAAAGGCATTGTTGAGTGACGTAGGTGGAGAGGGAGCAACAAGGGGGAAGGTGGAGTAGGAGCATAGGTTGGGGAAAATGCAGTGGATGAATGCACATGGAAGTTTGATTAGGAAGAGGAGAAGTGAGAAGGTGTAGAGGATGGTGAAAGGGATTGTAGTGGAGAGAGGAGCATGAAGTGGGGAGAGAGACGCATGAGGAGAGAACATAGAACAAGTGAGGGAGATGGGGGAAGAGGTGAGTGAGAAAATATTAAGAAAATGAGTTTTCTAGAATGAGTGAATGGAGAGAATAAGGAGCAGCGGAGTGAATTGGGAGTCGATGAGACAAATATGATCTCACAGTAGGAGGAGTGAATCCACTCTGATACCAATGGAAAAATCGTATCCGATTGGACAATTAAGAAGTGAGTCCAACTTCCATGATGAATAATAAATAATAATATATGTATTGACATATGATGATAAAATACTACAATGAGGCTTGCCTTTATAAGGATTAAGCATGCACAGTGAAGGGTTATGCCCGTTCACCTTAGTAACTAATAATTTATTTACTTATAATTAATCATATCATTTAAATATTCACAACACTCTTTCTCATCCTCACATGAAATAATGAGTACCTCGTATTTGTCCCCTCCTTCTCCCCTCCATGTTCATGGACCCTTGTGTAGTGACACCATGTGTGGCAGTGCTTCTACCAACTATTTGGATCCTGCAATGATAAACCCTTACCACCCTTTTTCTATCCCATCATCAACCCCTCTAATGCATCCACACCCTGCAGCTCCCCCTTTTACTCATGGGAAAGTTTGTGCTCAACATTAAACCTACCATACCTATGCCTAATAACCAACACACATAGTTGAATAATTACAAAAAGATGAATAAGGGAAATAATGAACAAAATAACCAATGATAGGAAGGTTGGAGAAAACCCTGTAGCCCCCATCATGGAAATTCAAATCTTGCAAATCAAGATCCTAATAAACCTCCCAAGCAAGGCAATAATCCTCATTTACGGACTAGCCATCTATGTTCTTTTTGTGGAATGTATCAACATTACACTCACCATTTCCCCCATGTAGCAAAATCTCACCAATAGCCGAATGAGGCCAACCAACATGAAGTGGATAATTCCCACAAGGAAAACCTAATCTTCCTCCACCTCATTCGACCCAGTCACATATGATGGTCCTCCAAAACCCATTCCTAGTGCAAGGGGTGATCACAACACAACCTATGGCACCTTATACATCTTTACTTTCATCTTCTGGTCCATCCTCATAATCCTTTTGTCCAACATCTTCTCTAGGGAAAATTTTAAGGATCCATAATTTTCGTAAAGTGTAGAAACCTTGGTGAATTTTACTAATTCTTAAATTTCCAGCCATAAAATGTTTGGTGATATTTTTGTAAAAATATCCAAATATCTAATCATTTTATATAGTTTCTGTACAATTTTGGCAATATTTAGAGTAAAATAATTTTACCCCATGGAATTTGGGCAAATTGATTTAGGAAAAAAGGGAAATTGTTGTTTTTTTTCTAGAAAAAACCCCTAAAATTAGCCATTCAGCTAAATTTTTCCCCTAAAATTGTCCTTGATCTTCTCACGATGTCCACTGATATCAATTTCTAGACTAGACATAACCAATATGGTTCAACTACTGATACCTCTCATATTGATAAAGGGTAGGACTCCACATAAGGC
>LPNX010861990.1:22892-30461 GCA_001517045.1 Pseudotsuga menziesii
ATTGAAGGGTGCATCTTTCTGTCAAAACGGAATTCAATTCCGAGCATTTTAAGTTTTCGATGTGGAAATTAGGGCTTTCTATAGAAAAGGATTTTTTGAGTGAGACCAGCATAGGATTGTTCTCCTCATCAAAACCGAAGTTTAGAGACCTGGATCAAGAAATTTGGTTGGGTGAAACTCTTGGAAAGTCAAACCCTAGTTTGACCCCGAGCTAAAAAAACCCTAAATACTAAAACTGCTAAGTTTTGGTACATTCGCTATATTCTGCGATTGGCGAAGGCTCAGGAGCAGAAAATTGAGAGGCCGAAGACATAATCTTGAAGAACACTGTGTCTAAAATTCTGTGTCAGATTCGCTATATTCGGGGATATATGATCCCTCCAAGTTAGGGTTCCAGGCTCTTCCAGAATTCATCCCTAAACAGGACACTTGGGGAGAATTGCAATATCTTGGGCTACAGAGGGCCAAATGGAATTCCTGAAGATGTTCTAGAAAGGGCACGGACTGTAAGTTCGGTGGTCCGAATATCAGACTTAGAAGATGAACCCGTGACACGTGGCATGCCTTACAACTTCACTGTTCTGAACAGTCCTGTAACAGGTCACCTTGGGAAAAGGATCATACATCCAAAATGGTGAAACTAATTCTGATGAAACCTATGGTGTTAGGTCAAGGACATGAGAGGTTACCTTAGTGCGAAATTTCAGACATATAGGAGCTTTAATTTCGGAGATATCATAGAAACAGTAACAGACATTTCTGCATAAGAAATTGGAAATCTAGGGCTTCCTGTTTCGGGAGCTTCCCTCCACTGTTTTCAGAAAAGGAATACATTGGACAGATCCATTTGAAGAGATCTATCTGTCTATCCAATCAGATATGAAATATTTCAAGTTTTGAAAATTAGGGTTTATGTGACAAACCCTAGATCAGCCAACTACGGAACCAAGATGGACACCTCAAATCGGTAAGATCTAATCCTTTTCTATTTTCATCTGAGGTTCTCATTTCAAAGTGATCTATCACATCAGCTTGATGAAGTTGACAACTTACAAGCCTAGAAGTATATGATCTCTTTGAAGAAAATGGATTGGACACCTACATGAGTATAGAGGTTCCAGTTCAAGAGGGAGATGAGGCTAGAAGCCTTACACAAGAAGAACTTGGTCAAGGCCAAGAAGATCATGGTTGATTCAGTCATGGATCAACTTGTACTACAAGTGTCTTCCCTAAAGACACCAAGTATGTTTAATTCCTTGACCAAGCTATTTGAATGGAAGAACATAGATCGGAATATGACCTTAAGAAACCAGCTGAAGAATGTGAAGGTCCAGAATGCAGAGACCATGCAATCATAAGGGTGTCTCAAACCAAGAACAACTTGAATTAGCAAAAGAAGAAGTGAAGAATGTAGAAGTGGTGATGACCACCTTGAATGGCCTCCCAGGATCATGGGATTCATTCATTCTAGGAATGTGTGCAAGAAGGAAGTGATTACTTTCAGCAGACTCCGAGAAGAAGAAGAAGCTCGAATCATAAGAAGAGAAGAGAAGATGGGAGCAATTGAAGAACAAGCTCTCACCTTCCAAAGAAGATCCCTCAATCGATGAGGAATATGAAGATCTCAACTCTTGAAGAATTTCTTATCCACCTGAGCATTTGGATAAGAAGCGATGCTATTATGAATGAAGAAGACGGTGAAGTTGAAGGCTCAAGAAGGAGTCTACCCACGAAACAAATAAAGATAAGTATTCAATTGTCATTTCATGATATTGTTTTTGTTATGTATTTGTTTATAGTCAGTTGATGTATTATGCATGATAGGATGTTTGCATTAATGATAGTATACTACTAATATGCATGTGATGGGTAAGTAGCTCATGGTGCTATGCAACTCGCCATTACTACTTATCTAGAATGAAACCTCTTTGCTGACATATTGGATTAGTGCGCAATCTCAATGTTGTCCTGGTAGAGATGGAAGGCATCTAGAAAGTTTCAACGAGATATGGATGAATGTTGTATTGGCTAAAGTAGTTGCATGATCATATATTTATGCATAAGTATTTGCCAGTATAAATATTCCTTATGAAATGTTTCTAACCATACAAATGCATTTGACTCGTAGGAAAAACCGCATACATAATCGCCTACAAGCAAAGAAGAATGAAGACTTGTTCCGAAGAGCAAATGACGACATTTCAAAATAATATGACGAGTGCAGTGACATCATTAATGAAGAACCTTCCAGCCACCAAGAAGAAAGGGAAGACCAGTTCAAGAAGAATGATGTCAGGATGCAATATCAAGATCTAAAGAGAAGTTCGTAGTTCCATCATGCAGTAGATGGAAACATCATGGGATACAAAGCAAGATTTGTAGCACGAGGCTTCTCACGAAAAGAAGACATAAACTAAGAAGAGATATTTGCAGCCACTAGAAGTGAAGTCACATGACATGCATAATCAAAGAAGGCCTTGTATGAGTTCAGAAGACACCCATGGGATAACACATACATGATGAGCTTGATGAATATCTTAACCTTTGTTACAAGGTTGATAAAGGATGACAAGCTCACAGATGGATGTGAGAAGAACTTTTGAAAAAGTTCAAATAGAGGATCTTGGTATACAATGATCCTAGATGGAAACTACTTGTCACTCCGGTACAGAATATTTCAGTGCATAGAGTATGGAAGATAGAGGGAGTATGATGCTCCGCTTCAGAGGGAGTGACTGCAGAAGATCCTGAGGTTCAACATGGTACAACAGAATTGACAGCTTTCTATCCAGTTTGGGCTTTACCAAGAGTAAAGCAAATTCCAACCTTTACTACAAGGTTGAATATGGAAACCCAGTGATGTCTCTACTATATATGATCTATTTGTGGCAGAGTACAGATGGAATCTTCCTTGGACAAGGGAAGTATGTAGTAGAGATCCTGAAGAGGTTTGAGATGATGGACTGCAAGGCTATGACCTCACCGATGGCGTCGAACCTGAAGCTATTGAGTGATGCTTCATTAGGGATGGTTGATGCTACGATGTATCATTAGATGATTGGTTCCTTGATGTACCTGACGAATACAAGACCAGATATTTGCTTTGATGTGAACACATTGAGACATGTTCACCTGATGGTTGCAAAGCATGTAGTACCTAAAGGGTACAGTTGATTATGGGCTCAAGTATGAGGCGAATGAAAAGATTATGTGGATTCGTATTGGGTAGGCAGTTCCATTGATAGGAAGAGCACTTCGAGGTGCTACTTCAGTATGAGATCAGGTGTGATCTCTTGGTTTGACAGGATGGAGTCCTGCATGGCGCTGAGTACAGCCGAGGCAAAAGATGTTGCCACTTGTGATTTGGGAGGTAGTATGTTTCTGTTTGAAAAATACTATTTGATTTGATTGATCTGACTTGCATTTTGGTATGATGCAGAGAGGAGCAGTGAAGCTCCAGTTTGTGATGCAGATCAAGATCTCTCGAAAGAGGGAGTTCTATCATAGCTGGTGAGTCAGGTTGTCCGAGCATAAATCCTGGCGAAGCTCGTAGGTTGCTCAAACGTAAATGGTCCTGTAGATTGTCCTCGGATGTAATTAGTCCTGCCAAAGCTCACAGGTTATCCTTGGACGTAATCAGCCCTGATGTGATTCTATGTTAGAAATCGCCAGAGTAAAGTTCGAGTACTTCAGGGAGAAGCTTGGTGTTCTCCAGATCGAATTTCCCTCCAAGAGAAAGTGATGAAACCCATAGCCATTCTGACATGGTGAGAGGATTGGTTCCTTCCATGGTTAGATGTAAGGGCTGATCCATTCTATCATGGTTATAGGGTTGCTCCCTTCCATGTCAGATATGAGTGCTGGCCATTCTGTCGAGTAGGACAGATGTAAGGGAAATTGCCATTCTAGGAACAAAGGCACCTGGTCAGTTACCAGGAACACTCAATGTAAAAACTGAGTAGCCATTCTGATGTGATAGAGGGATGTGCTCCCACTTGATCAGATGTAAGGGCTGAACCATTCTGTCATGGATAAAGGATTAAGTTCCTTCCATGTCAGTTGTGAGTGTTGGCCATTCTGACGAGCAGGTCAGATGTAAGGGCAACTGCAATTCTTTAGGAGAATGGAGGTGCCTGGTCAGTTACCAGGTAGCTCAATCGAGGACTGGGGGCCATTTTGATATGACTGCTGGGATGTGTTATTGTAGGATCATATGTGAGTGCAAGCCCTTCCATCACTGTGATAGGATGTGTTCCTTTCTGGATGGATGTAAGTGTAGAGCCTTTCTAGAGCGACTGAGGGATGTGTTCCCACGTGCTCAGATGTAAGTGTTGAAATATTCCATCACTGTGATAGGATGTGTTCCTGTCTGGATGGGAGTCTTCCATCACTGTGATAGGATGTGTTCTTGTCTGGATGGATGTGCCCTTCTGACGAGTAGGTCAAATGTAAGTGCTAAAATCTTCCATCACTGTGATAGGATGTGTTCTTGTCTAGATGGGAGTCTTCCATCACTGTGATAGGATGTGTTCTTGTTTGGATAGATGTGCCCTTCTGACGAGTAGGTCAGATGTAAGTGTTGAAATCTTCCATCACTGTGATAGGATGTGTCCCTATCTCGATGGGAGTCTTCCATCACTGTGATAGGATGTGTTCCTGTCTGGATGGATGTGCCTTTTTGACAAGTAGGTCAGATGTAAGTGCTGGGCGAAGACCTACATGATGGGTAGGCCTATAACCAGCATGAAAAAGGGCTGGCTTTGTAGAACTTCCTGTGACGAGAAGAATCATGAGATAGCACCAATGATGATCCAGATCCAGTGATGATCCAGATCTAGTGATGACAGCCAGTGATGATCCAGATCTAGTGATGATCCAGATCCAGTAGTGATGATACAGATCGAGTGATGATCCAGATCCAGTCCAATGATGTTGATCCAGATCGAGAGATGATCCAGATCCAATGATGATGTTCCATGATGATCCAGATCGAGAGATGATCCAGATCGAGAGATGATCCAGATCCAATGATGATGTTCCATGATGATCCAGATCGAGAGATGATCCAGATCCAGTGAAGTTGACTTGAATATGAAGATGACTTGAAGACTCTGAAGACTCAAGATGCTGATGACGAGATGATCCAGTTGATATAGAGAAGAAGACCAGTGCTGAAAATTGTGTCGAAAGAATACCTTCCTAGTTAAGAGGGAGTGTTTATGTATATGTAACTTTAGAATGTATTCATCTATGTATCTTATGTATTGTAACCTGATGTTTATTCCGGGATGTTTCTATTATGTATTTGAGTCATGTTGTCATGCCCCGATGTTCCGATCGAGAGGATCAATAATGTAAACAAGTCATGTCAAGTCATTGTTAAAGTCCCCACAGTTTCGGGGCACTAGGGTTACTATACACTCATAGATATGTAGGCTCTAGTAAGTAATTGTTAAGTTAGGCCAACATGATTGAGTGCACTTCAAGTGAATGGAAGAATATAAATAGAGAGTGAGAGCCTCTCTATTTATCACTTGCAACACTCACACTCACTCATTGCGGTGCATGAGTGAGAGAGGAGAAGCTCTCTTAGTGAGAGAGAGAGAGACTGCTCCTGTGTGGAAATCATCTTCCTGTTTTGGGCTTTTACTGTTTTGGTGTTGATTCTATCTCTAAGGAAGTTGCGGGGTTTTCTCCTTTATGGTTTCTCCAAGGAAAACTCTTTGTGTCTCTTGTCTCTTATGATGTGCTTATGTTTTATTGTTGTGCTTGTTATTCTCTCAGTGAAAAGATCCTAAGATCATAATGCTAGCTTATATGATGAAAAACTAATAATCATCATCCTCATCCTCATCATCATCATCACCTTCATCATCATCATCATCATCATCATCATCATCATCAACATGATCATAATCATCACCATCAACATCGTGAACATCATCATCATCATCCTTATCATCATCACCATCAACATCATGAACATCATCATCATCATCATCCTCACCGTCAACATCATGAACATCATCATTCATCAACATCATCATCATCATCACCATCAACATCATGAACATCATCATCCTCATCCTCATCATCATCCTCATCATCATCGCCATCAACATCATCACCATCAACATCATCATCCTCCTCATCATCAACATGATCATGATCATGATCATCATCATCCTCATCATCATCACCATCAACATCATGAACATCATAATCATCATCCTCATCATCATCCTCATCATCAACATCATGAACATCATCATCATTCATCATCATCATCATCATCATCCTCATCATCATCGTGAACATCATCATCATCATCCTCATCATCATCACCATCAACATCATGAACATCATCATCATCATCATCATCCTCATCCTCATCATGAACATCATGAACATCATCATCATCATCATCCTCATCATGAACATCATGAACATCATCATCATCACCTTCATCATCATCATCAACATGATCATCATCATCACCATCAACATCATGAACATCATCATCCTCATCCTCATCATCATCAGCATCAACATCATGAACATCGTCATCATCATCCTCATCATCAACATCATCAGCATCATCCTCATCATCCTCATCACCTTCATCATCATGAACATCATCATCATCATCCTTATCATCATCACCATCAACATCATGAACATCATCATCATCATCAACATTATGAACATCATCATCATCATCATCCTCATCATCAACATCATGAACATCATCATTCATCATCATCATCATCATCATCATCGTCCTCATCATCATCATCACCTTCATCATCGTGAACATCATTATCATTCATCATTATCATCCTCATCATCATCATCACCATCAACATCATGAACATCATCATCATCATCCTCATCATCATCCTCATCATCAACATCATGAACATCATCATCATCATCCTCATCATCATCCTCATCATCAACATCATGAACATCATCATCATTCATCATCATCATCATCCTCATCATCAACATCATGAACATCATCATCATTCATCATCCTCATCATCATCAACATCATCACCTTCATCATCATAAACATCATCATCATCATCCTCATCATCATCACCATCAACATCATGAACATCATCATCATCATCATCATCATCGACATCATGAACATCATCATCATCATCCTCACCATCAACATCATGAACATCATCATCAATCATCATCCTCATCACCATCAACATCATGAACATCATCATCATTCATCATCATCCTCATCATCATCATCATCATCACCATCAACATCATGAACATCATCATCATGATCCTCATCATGACCCTCTTCATCAACATCATAAACATCATCATCATTCATCATCATCATCATCCTCATCCTCATCATCATCATCACCTTCATCATCGTGAACATCATCATCATTCATCATCATCGTCCTCAGCATCATCATCACCATCAACATTATGAACATCATCATCATCATCCTCATCATCATCCTCATCATCAACATCATGAACATCATCATCATTCATCATCATCATCATCTTCATCCTCATCATCATCATCAC
>LPNX010862016.1:8090-19651 GCA_001517045.1 Pseudotsuga menziesii
GTTTTGTGGTTATATTTATAGGTGTGAAGGAGATTCAAAGGGATGCTATATCATCTATAAAAAAAACTCCATCAAACTTCAAGGCTGCAAGAGCTATTCTCCTCCCTTCCTCCCCTTCTCAAACTCCATGAAAGAAATATTAAGATCTTAGGTTAATTGTGATAATTGGTTTGTATCTTTGTAAATTGGGCTTCACCCACCCCATAGTAATAGGAGAGTAAGACATAAATTCAGATGTAGAAACTCCACTAATAGAGATGGTGGTTGCAAAATGGTACAAGGATCAATGGTATTGATGAGGGATTTCAGTATGGAACTCTGTACAAACCATTGGGAAGCACCATCATCGATGAATGTAATAGTTATGTTGTGCCTAAGGAAGGAGGTAAAGATCATAGAACCATGACTGTATTAGGAGGAAAGATGATGGTATCACATCAAAGATTGGGGCATATCGGAGAAAAGGGCCTTCGAGCATTACAAGGTAAAGGTATGGTTGAAGGTATGAATGATTGCACTCTGGATTTTGATTTATGTGAAAATTGCATATATGGAAAACATAATCGAGTAATATTTGCATCTTGTGCTACAAGAGAAAAGGGAATTCTAGAGTTAATACACAGTGATGTGTTTGGACCTATGTTTGTTCCATCATTAGGTAGATCTGTGTATTATGTTTCATGTATAGATGATTTCTCAAAGAACACATGGATTTATTTCCTTTGAAAGAAATCTAAATTATTTGTTAAGTATAAAAAATTTAAAGCTCTTGTAGAGAATCAGTCACAAAATAAAATAAAGGTTTTGAGAACAGATAATGGTGGAGAGTTCTGTAGGAATGAATTAGAGGAATTATGTAAGAAGTGTGGTATAGCAAGGAAGAATACTACTCCATACACACCTCAATAGAATGGAGTTGTCGAAAGGATGAATAGAAAGCTGTTGGAAAAGGAAAGAAGCATGATAAGCAGTGTTGGGATAGGACAAGAATTGTAGGTAAAGGCGGTGGAAATAACATGTTACTTGGTAAATCAATCCCCCACATCAACATTGGTTGACAAAACACCACAAGAGGCATGGACTGCTAAGAAACCCTCTATTAAGCATCTGAAATTTTTTGGTTGTGATGCTTATGTACATGTTCCAAATGAGAAAAGGAGCAAGTTGGATAACAAAGCTTAAAAATGTATCTCTATTGTGTATAAAAATGGTATGAAAGGTTATAAGCTTTGGAATATTGTAACTAAGAAGACTGTTTACAGTCGAGATATTGTGTTTAGATAGGTCAAAGAAGTCCCCAGAGAGGAAGTGACTCCAATGGAAAAGGAACCAAATAAAATAGAGTTTGAGCTAGAAGGTGGACAAACTCACTCAACAAAAGAAGTTGAATCAAAAGAAGAAGAACCTCATACCCCAATTTTGAGGAGATCATATTATGGAAGAAGGAAACCAGAAAGGTATTCCCCTCCTAATCTTCACTCTCGTTTTTCTTTGTCTAATACTGATAATGACCCTAGAAATGTGAAAGAAGTTGTTGGTTCAGAGGATAGTGATATCTAGAAGAAGGTCATGGCTGAAGAAATGGATGCCTTGGACAAAAACAAAGCTTGGGATCTAGTTGGGTTACGAGCTGGAAGAAAAGTTGTTGGCAGCAAATGGTTGTTTAAAAGGAAGTTAAATGCAAAAGGGAAAGTGGAGAAGTACAAATCCCGGTTGGTAGTAAAGGGATATTCTCATGTAGAGGGAATTTATTTTGGTGAAATATTTTCTCCAGTTGAAAATTTAACTTGTATTATATTTCTTCTTTCTATTGTTGTTGCTTTTGATCTTGAAGTAGAGAAGATGGATGTGAAGGCAACGTTCTTACATGGGGATCTGGAAGAATAAATCTACATGAATCAACCAGAAGGGTTCATAGTAAAGGGAAATAAATAGATGGTATGTAAACTAAAGAAGTCCCTTTGTGGTCTAAAGCAATCTCCAAGGATGTGGTACCAAAAGCTTGGCACATATGTACTTTGATTGGGGTTTGTGAGAAGTAAGGATGATCATTGTGTATACTCCAAACAGATTGATGATCACTTCATTAACATAGTAATATATGTTGATGACATGTTGTTGATTGGAAACAACAAATATGTTATAAAGGAGGTGAAGTCTCAATTGTCCTCCAAATTTGACATGAAGGATCTCAGTGCTGCAAACTTTATTCTGGGAATGGAGATAAGAAGAGATAGTGCAAACAAGAAAATTTAGTTAAATCAAAGAAAATATGGTGAGACGTCACTATAGAGATTTAACATGTAGTAAAGTAAGTCGATCAAGGCCCCTATTATCGTAGATGTAAAGTTATTTGTAGATCAGTGTCCCAAGACACGGGAAGAATAAGAAGATATGTCATGAATTTCATATTCCAGTGCAGTTAGTAGTTTGATGTATACAATGGTATGTACCAGACCATACATTACTCATGCAATGAGAGTTTTGAGTAGATTTATGTCAAAACCAGGAAAGGAGCATTGGACAATTGTGAAGAGGGTCTTCAAATATTTGTGTGGCACCACAGATTATGTAATATGCTACCAAGGAAGACCTAGACTAGACATAGTAATAAATGTACATGGATTTGTTGATGTAGATTGGGCTGGAGATCTTGATCGCAGAAGATATACAAGTGGGTATGTGTTTAACCTAATTGTAGGAGCTATCAGTTGGATAAGCAAAATACAAGGTCTAGTTGCACTCTCAACTACATAATTTGAATACATGGAAGCCACTCATGCAAGCAAAGAAGTTGTATTGTTGTAAAGATTGTTTTTAGGTATTGGGTTTGTACAGAAAGCTATAAGGTTAGATTGTGATAGCCAAAGTGCAATCTTTTTGGCAGAGAACCCTGCTTATCATTCTAAGACAAAGCATATTGATATGTAATATCACTTTATGAGAGATATGGTTGACGACAAAAAGGTGCTACTAGAGAAGGTTGAAACCTTGAAAAATGTTGCAGACTCATTAACAAAGTCTATCAGTACAGAGAAGTTTTCTTGGTATATAGAATATATGGGCATTGATGCCCTAAACCTATGAATTTATGAGTACATGACTCATTGTTATGCAAAGAAAACAACGAGTAGGAGAATGTTGGATATATATTATATTCTTTGCATTTATGTGGGAGGTGTGCTTGTCAGTGATGCGCCTGACGATCCCTATTGACACCTTCACGAAAACAGGTCGATAGGTTGTTTCTGTTCGGAAATGGTCGTAAGGCCATTTTCTACGCGAGTGTAGCGAGCCCAAATTTTTGGGTTATTTTTTGCTATTTTGGGGAATTTTCTAAAACTATGTAATTTAATCCCAGTTAAGGGATTGGGGTCTATTTTCTAATCCGGGTTAACGAATTAGGGTATTGGATGTTGTGAAATACCTATATATATTGTGAGTTATTCATAATGATAATGAGAAAATAGGAGGTGTGGCTCCAAGGTTTGTTGGTTTTCTCGGTTAAGGGTTTCTAGGGTAAATCTTTGTGTTTTATGTGTGAATGTTGTGGTGTACTCTTTGTTTTGCTTAAAGAATTTGTATGCTTTGCTTCTCTACACAGGTTTAAAACATACATTATTATAATATATTTTCTCATTATTTCTCTCTATTTGTACCTCCACCATATCATGCCTTTAATGAAAGAACAAAAGGGTTTATATAAAAGAAATTCACTCAAATAAAATTTAGCAAAGGAATCAAAATATTTAGCTAAAATTGAATTCAAACATGATCATACATGGATAATTACAAGGATGATTCTCTCCTTCCACTTTTAAAAGTTTAATGCCGAGTTATATGACCAATGTTTTGCAATAATGCAAATGTGATGGAAACTATCCAATAATCAAGTGTGTTTCAAATAGGCATACACGAAATTAGACCCAAATAAGAAATATGTTGTGCCATGAGATATTTGTGAAATATTTTGTAACCCATATTTTTTTTTATGATGGACCGATTACATGTGGCAATGGGTAAATTATGTAGCATTTGGAAAGTTTAATTGGCACTGATGTCTTTGTCGACAATTTCCAATGAAAATGACAATAAGCGTATGAGATCAGGTCATGTGGAATTGATGCATCTATTATTTTGGTCAAAATATGGTGATAGGTTTCTAATATTCCCTATATTTTAGACACATATTTTTCAATGTGATTCAATATTGCATAACAAGACAATTTGCACAACAGTATAATATTTGTCATTTTGGATATCATAGGTCAATGCATTCTTGACATGATATTGTGTCACATAACATGCATAATATTTACCCATTGCTCAATGCCACTTCACAACCAGTATGTTAAGATCTACACATTGGAATTAAATGTATTTTGGAATTTGAACAATTTGTTGTGGGAAACTAAGAATGTGCCCATTGTATATGTATTGACTACCTTGAGCATTCCTCACGTAAAATTTTGGCATAACTCAAGCAATGAGCATTTCTTTAATTTAGGTATCAATGGTAAAATGGGTTGGTCCCCAAGGCCCATATCATTACATTCAAAAAACCAATTACCGTTAGTTTCATTGTGTACCCGGCAACCTACTAACACATTCTGGGCTACGAGGTACACATTTTACAAATAATTTTTTACCTTTGATACAAAGTTTATTTTTCATTGATTTCTATAGAATTTTAACAATAAAAATTAATCCATGGTAGCTTAAGTAATTAAATGTCTATTCTAAAATATAAATGATTTCATTCATATAATGACAAGCAAATCGATGCACATAATTATTTTCATTAACAATGAACTTAGGAAACATGTAATAAAATATATAAACCATGCCATCCATACACAATTGGAGACTTAAATTTTAATTTCTTCCAACTGATTAAAGATGAAGGGCATTCCTCCTAGCCATACGAATTATGTCACACCAATTGTTTCTATGAAAGAGGACACCCCCGATATGGGGCTATCAATCCACAAGGAGAAAGCTTTCTGAATCCTTCTACTCATCCCACATACTCATGCAAACCTCTAGTGTAGAAACCCCGTCAATCTACACAACAAAAGGAAGGGAGTTCTCTTCTACTCAACAATACCTCAGGAAATCTGCAATTCCCTTCTAATGCTCCATCATTAGGAAACGAGGGAATCTTTGTGTTTGGACTCCAAGGACCTCAGTTGTAGGTCAAGCTCCTCTCACAAGGGCACCACAACCCCTACCACCATTTTCCTATGGTGATTGGCATGAACATGTTTTGTAACTCTATTTTTCCTCTCTCGGGTACAGGGTAATTTTTTAGGGGTGGAATTTCATCAATTAGCTATTTTTTAGGAATTTTTCCAAAAATTAAATTCACTAATTGGCCATGTTTTACTATAAAAAATTGTTTATATTTACATAAAATATGTTTTTTAATGATAATATTCATCAAAATTTACAAGTTTTAATAGTAAATTGTATGTTTCTTATTTAATATCCACCTACCTATCTATATGTATAATTTTTTCAATCCAAAAAAATCGCCTAGAATACTATACTTTTGTATACTATTTAAATCCTTAAAAAATACTCTAGTCGGGTACCAACATCCCCAATGGTGAAATGATTGTTAGAATCATACTCTCACTAAATTCCCAACATTTTGTATGCATGTTGAGAAATGTTCATGTGGCACTCATGAGGATCCATGTAACACCTTGTTTTTACCTCAACTTTTGAGATTATTATGACTAATTTTTTAGGGTGTTCTATGACGAATGACACAGCTACTTACTATTTTGAAATCTAAAATAACTTTGTATGGACGTATTTTTTATGGCATCCAGTTTATGATGACTTGGACTTGGGTGAAGCAAGGAATCATTGATGAGATATGACCTAAGAAGGATTATCTGACATATTGTTGAGAAAATTATGATTATGAAAATAATGTCGACATTTGGGCAATTATGTATGCAGTTATATTATGATTTTAATTATGAATGAAAAATCATGTAGTTAATTTATCAACAAGGATTAAAGTTGTATAATGTTTTGACAAAATTTATGTAGATGTACTATGATGGTTTGTCGAGTGTGACAGGAAATGAAGGTACATGAAACGCAAGAAAGTATCGATATGCAAAGACTCTAGCTGAGTCGACGACTATGGAAGGTGATATTGGTCTTGTATATAACATGATTGAATTGTGATATGTTTGCTGCACTAGCATGCATGGACTCTAGATGAGTCGGGAAACCTCGTCATTTGAGGTCAATTGATGGTTTTGAAATCTTATTTATGAGATTTGATGCACGAGTTGTTTTTTGTGCAGGTGATGGGATTGTGATTGTCAATCGATCCACATCAGGTGACGAGGCTGAAAAATTATACATGTAAGGCTAGCAAATTGGACGGCGCGATGAACTTTGGATAGAGTGAGGAAAACTCTTGTTCATCAAATGCGTGTGTCGTGAGGGTAAGTCGTGAGTCAGTCACTCACGAAGATTATTACTGGGGGGCGCACAATAGGGATTCGGCCTTATTCCCCACGAACCACTGGGCTCTTCCCAGGGTAGGCGAACTGAGGTAACATTGACTCAGTCGTCATAACCAACTCCCCCCCTATGGGAATTGTTGGAAGAGCAAGCTGGGAGCATATCACCTTGATAATTTTGGTCGCGACGAGAATGTGACGGTAATCAACAACCAAGGGAAATAATCAATTGATCATAAAAAACTTTAAGTAAAATAATAATAATAAATTAAAAAAATTAATAATAATAATAATAAATAAGGATAAATAAACTAAAATAGAGCTAAATTAAGAAATCGGTTAATAGTGTAAATTAAAGAACTTTAATTAAAGTGAAATCCTAACTAATCGAAAAAGAATCAAAGAAGTAAAGATAACTAAAAAGTGGGTCGGTAAATAAAATAAATCAATTAATTAATTAAAGTAAAATAAAAAGTTAACTAAAAGTGGTGCATGGGATGCATGGGAATTAACGAAATGGTTAATAAAAGGGAAAGAAAATGAAAGAAGAAGGATCTGGTTCTAGCATCTTCTTGTTTGGTCTTTCCATAGTTTGGAGCCCGAACCCTTTGGGTGGCTCTAAGGCGAATGTGGAAGAGTGTGGTTCAGTACAACATGAGTGAGGTTGGGAGCCTCTCAGTAGCATCCTGGCGTCGCACTTCCATTGCTAGCAAGATATTGTCAGCCTCGTCGAGCTCGAGGGTCATGGGGTAAGAAGAGTGCCCGTCAAGGTATGGTAGGGAGGAAACCGGTGGATCCGACATGATTGGCAATCCATCAACAGCAACTGCAGCAGAGTGATGAAAAAACAACCTTCGGCTTTATCCTCAAACGACAATGACTAGCGATATGAACAGGTAAGTTATTTGAATTTGTTAAATGTTGCACATGAAAATAGAATAGTTAATTCAACGGATGTATGTGGATTGGTTTAAGATTTGTAATGTTGTATATCCTTACCTACTTTGTGAACGATTTTTATAAAAAACAAGAAAAGAAAATAGATGTTCTTAACTTCTTTATCATATCTCGAATTATTTATATGCATGCATGTTAGTTGATTTGGTCAAACCCTGTGGAGGGTCGTTACACATAGTATCAAAACAAGGTTCAACTCTAGGATGTGCGTGCACCACGTTAATATATCTCTCAATTGAAAACATTGTTGGAGATTAGATTTATTTATATGAACTGCAGGGATTCCTCTTATTATAAAAAAAAATGTAGATGTTAGGTATGTTGGTTATACCACAATGAAAAAGGTAATATTGGTTCACATCATCGATTCAATCTATTAATTGCTGGGGGTATATGTATGCGAAGGTTCAATGATAATGGTAGACATGTTGGAATTTAATGTCGTATTATTGATGAAGTTTAAGTAAAATTGTATATATTCAAATGCTCGTCGAATCCGATGTGTTGTATATAATGGAAGAAGTTGCAATACCATATATGTTGTTAAAACACCTTACAGTTCCAAGGTTTGTAGATCATAGTGATAGGAGTGTGTTTTATACATTCTCATGGATCAATTGTAAGCTCTCGCATTCAGCGGCTCCTCACACTACCACCGCTTCAATTGCAAAACTGTCGATGGTTCATTTAGCTTGGCAACCGTTTTCTTGTTGGGAGCTTTTGGAGTGGTCCATCACCTAGATTTGTGGAACATTTGACACATAGCCATCAGAAGCTTGATGGGAGCTTGGCTATTTAAAACCCATGTTGGTCCCCAAGCTCACTAACTCAATCCCCTTCAGTTTTACACCATCAAGAAAGAGTAAGCAGAGCTTGGAAGTACCGGACAGGAAGCTGAAGCTTGTGGAACAGGGAAATCTTCTACAGCAAGTCAATAGCATCAATGGTTGGAGGTATTATCTATTCAGTGTTCCTATTTCGATTATGTTTCAGAGTTTATTATTCCGCATTGTTCAGAATCGGAAACTTTAAATCTAACAGTTGGTATCAGATCCCATTTATCTCTGCCTTGGCGTTCTGTATGTAGTTTCCATTGTAGGGTTTTCTCTGTGCATACGTTTTTCTTTTATCCTCTGCTGTAAGCCTGCTAGAGGTGACCCAATCTGTACCCACCGTGACATGTCTGTGGTCTGCTAGTGTCCACCGTGATTGCTTTGAGGTTTAGACTCCCCTCGCTGGAGTTGCGGCTCCTCGTGCAAGAACATACCCTTAATGCTCACGCACCTCTCTGCCTTTGCTCGCGGCCTCCGCTCATTTTTGTGGAGAACTGTGGTGGCAACAACTTACAGTTATCGCAACGCTCGTAATGTAAACAATAATTGTGCTACACTCTTTGTATCAGCTTATGATTTGGGCTTTTATGCTTTTGAGCGTTTGTTAAGTTGTGCTTTTGTGTTGTTGATCGTTCGTTTGGGCTTTTGTGCCTAAGTGCCTGCATATTAAATAAATTGAAGGGCCTATGAAACTCCACAACATGGCCTTAACAGCTATGTGGAAAAAATGGATAATTCAAGAGCCTGTTTGTGGATTGTTTGTGTGGGCCGCAGCCCTGGGGCTTCCTACCAACCCCAGTCGTGGACTGTCTTGTGGCTGCTTGTGGAAGTCACTGTTTTTTTTTTAATATAGGTCACATCTGTTGTGTTTAGGGCTACCTTTGGTAGCTTGTGGAGGCCACTGCCTGTTAGAACCTTGTCTGAATCATATCTACTGTGATTGGAGGTATGATTCGTCTGAGATCTTGTTGGGTGACTTCCTGGGCTGCCACTGTGATTTGAGGTCTGTCATGACATGTTCGTGACCACAATTGCTTTGAGGTTTAGACTCTAAACTATGGGATA
This sequence comes from Pseudotsuga menziesii, assembly GCA_001517045.1. Taxonomy (NCBI): domain Eukaryota; kingdom Viridiplantae; phylum Streptophyta; class Pinopsida; order Pinales; family Pinaceae; genus Pseudotsuga; species Pseudotsuga menziesii. Next base: position 17,434 of record LPNX010862016.1, read on the forward strand.
AATCCATAAAACATTCCTTGCAGTTTTGACAGTATACAAAGAATGATGTAAATGATAACTTTGCAAGTTCTGAATATGTATTTGTGTATGTATGAGGTAATGAGAACATGGGATAAATCCGTAAAACAATCCTTGCAGGTTAGAAATATAGCTTGATAGCAATGATATACAGGATTTTAATGTTCTGAACTCATTGTTTATTCCTCAACAATCAATGGCTAGAGGTCAACATGGGTAAATATTACTTTAAATCATATCTCTTTAAGCATTTGAATAAGCACGTATTTAGAATGTGGGATAGCATTAACGTTGCTGCTAAATTTATTTTGGAAAGTGTGTTGTAAATTTGTATTGAGAATTGTAGTAGTGTATTTTAATTTAAATGGTTGTGGATGGGCAATATATGTTCTCAAACCATCCCATGGGCTTTTTGCTTATTATGCAGATCTTATTGTGGTTTTAACTGCAATAAGATAGAATCCATTATGATTCTACTTGTTCTCTTTTCATACATAATGTTGTCTGTGGATGAAGGCTTAGGGCACAAGCTGTTGTCTTATTACACTTTCCGTTTTTCCTGAATATTGTGCTATCCTTCTATGCACTACTTTGTAACTCATCTTATTTACAAGAAACTTGCCTTATGTTGTTAGTGATGATATGTATATTATTTTGAAAAAGAATTATACTTGGTGTTTATAATCTTTTATAAATTTTGGAGTTCGGATGGCTATTTTTTATGTTATGGATTAGCTGAAGGAAGATGCTTTAGACAGAAATAATATGGTATTTTTTTAATATCTATTTTATATGAAAATAATGGATTTTATATTCCAGAATTTCTTTGCTTGCCCTCATTGAGATCTGTTCATCTGAAGCTTGTTTTGTTACAATGAACAGCAATAATGTCTAGTGATCTATATGATATTTAATTAGAGAATAGCCACAGCATCTCTAATTAATTAATATTATAAAGAAAGTTTAAACATTAATTGTAATTAATTATACTAAATATAATAAATTTTATCCCACGAGAATTTTTATTATATTAATGTAATTAATTAGGATAAAATATTGAATTATTCATAACTTACCCACAGGAATTATGAATTAATAGTTTTATCATAAAGATTATTTGAATCTGCTTGAATTAAAAATTTAGCCCACATGCAATTTTTATGTCATTAGATTCAATCTTAGAGCATGAAATTACATTGGTAAAACATGAAATTTTATTTGGTCTCAATTTTAACGTAAGCATATGATCTTTATTTTTTATGCAGTTGTACAACCTGCAAATTTCTCTGAAATTCGTTGTGATATCCCTGAACTTAAGGGAGATAACTATAAGGTCTGGAAGGAGAGAGTTCTCCTTCATTTGGGATGGATGGACATAGATTATGATTATGTTATTAGGAAAGATGAACCACCAACACTCACCAATACCAGCACTGCAGCGGACATCACGCTTTATGAGCGATGGGAGCGATCTAATCGTTTAAGCATGATGTTCATTAAGACTAAAATTTCAGCTGGTATTCGTGGTTCAGTTGATCAGCATGAAAGGGTCTGAGATTTGTTGAAAGCCATTGATGATCAATTCGTCACTTCAGACAAGGCACTAGCAAGCACCATAATCATGAAGTTCTCATCCCTAAGGCTCACCAATGTGAAAGATGTGCGCAAGCACATCATGCAAATGAGGGACACTGTGGCTCAATTGAAGAAACTCGAGGTTGAAATATCAGAGTCTTTCCTGGTGCACTACATCCTTAACACCCTTCCGCACCAATATGGACCTTTCAAAATCTCATACAACACACATAAGGATAAATGGTCAATAAATGAACTCATGACCATGTGTGTTCAAGAGGAAGAAAGACTGGTGATGGAACTGGGAGGAAGTGCAATGCTGGCAACGCATAGGAAGGGCAAATCTCAAGCCAATACGAAAGGGAAAGGTAAAGTACCTCCCCAAGCTAATATGAAGAAGGATTCCAAGTGTTTCTTCTGTAAAAAGAAGGGGCACATGAAGAAGGAATGCGAAAAATTTCAGAAATGGCTTGCGGACAAAGGTAATGCAATCTTGTTTGTTTGTTACGAATCCAATATGGTCAACGTCAATATTAACACTTGGTGGATTGATTCTGGATCAACAATTCACATTTCGAATTCCTTGCAGGGTTTGCAAAACCTAAGGAAGCCAGTGGGAAGTGAG